>JAOWCC010001210.1:32203096-32378944 GCA_030867875.1 Actinernus sp. WN-2022
CATTGACAAAGTGTCAAAGAAAATTGCCTCTGGCATTGGCGCCCTGAAACGCCCCATTTCGACTACTGTAGCGTCGTTTGGGGAAATTGCAATAAAACTCTTGCCACTAAACTTCAAAAGCTACAAAATCGTGCTGTACGAATTTTGACTTTTTTCCAATTACTTGAGTTTGTTCTCGCATGATTTCGATCATCTTTGTTGTACATGTAGCTATTGGATTCGTACAGATCTTTAACATACTGGTGCAAGATTCGTTCAATCTCCTCGTACTTCGGGTCCTCAGGTTTGCTGGAGTATTCCTGTTCCATAATATGAGGAAACAGCTGGAACAATTTTCTTGGCTGAAATTCAACTCCCAAACGAATGTGTTTTCCCAAAACTGTTCATCGGCTTTCCAGCCAAGTAGGTCACTCAGACTGAGTTTTCTTCCTGTTTTTTGCTTCGAGCTCTCGTAGTCTTTCTTCACTTCCGATTGTTTCACAGACATGGTAAAACAAAAAATCGGAACAATGTTTTGAGGTCTCTAATTTTGTTTGTTTTATATTTGATGTTCAGCATATAGATCTCCATTCTTTTCGAACTTGGTTTTCTTTGTGGATGGTTCATCTTCTTGTGTGTGTGACAAAGGTTTCAGCTTTCGGCGACTTCTCAACAGCATTTTGAAGCTTCGGTCTGTCAGGTATTACCTCAATACAACTAAGTCAACCTTGATATGTAGTCCCCAGTGGTATGCCCCCAAACGCCTTCTTTATATCCAGTCTCTGATGTCAGGTTCATTTGCATTTCTGAGCCCACAATAATACCGACCGCAGGATATAATCAATTCATTCAACCGCGTCCTCTAACGTAAACTCGCATGATAGCAAAACAAAAAATTCAAACGCAAGTTTGCAAACAAAATAAAAGAAGATGCGGCAGATTACAATGAGTAATTCTTGGAAATTATAAAAAAAAAAAAAACGCAATAGTTAAAATGATCTACTGTTTTTTTTTACAAGTTCAACTGATATCGTCAAGCAATGTTTCCGTAACTCCGTCGAAGCGCCGCCGGAGTGTGGTGCATAAAAAAGCTAAGCTGCGTTGTTTTCAGTAAAACGTCTCTAACTTTCGCCGGGACTTCAGCTGCTATCGTAATAGCTGGGGTTGTCCGTAAAATCGGAATGTCTGCCGGAAAGACCAGAATTGACCGTCATGTTCATTATGCCCTAAGTAAAGTGAGACTGGTGAGAAACATAAAATAGCCACTTGAATAGTCGCATAGCTCCCAAATATTTCCCAGCAACGTACCTCAGACTTTGTGCCCCCGCGTTCGTGAAACAGAAGATTGTAGCATATTGTACACATCTTAGGGAGTTAGTGTATGTAAACATCCCGTTACAGACCTCGGAATCTATCATTGGAGAAAGGTAGACTTCAAGACAATAAAATACGTTTTTCACAGGGTAACTACCACAAAGGTACATTGTTTTACCAGCCATTGTACTACAAACTGGTAACTGATGAAATAACTGCACTCAGTAAAATGAGTATTCACATATAAACTAATAAAAAACCGAATTCCACGTTCATCAAAGACTTTCATTTCACAAAACATATTCTTTATCGTTATTCCGTTTCTTGGACACGTTTTAGCTTAAAATTCGTTAATACAAAACTGGTTGCAAAACTGTATGAGTTTCTATGTGTATGAACGCTATGTGGAAAAAAAACCTGTTACTGACTTTCGCCCACCATGATCTCAAGAGCGTGATCAATATAGACCTCTTCATTCATACCTCACGAGCAATTCGCGCGCCAATCTAATCAAAATTTCAAGCATGTAACGCGGGCTCATTTTGTGAAGTAATTTATGCGTGCATTACTATTTGATTCTTTCGCGCGAATATTTGCGTGGTCAAAGCCACGTATACCGGTAGTTATATATCGAGTTTTTCTTTACGAAATAAAGGTAAATGTGTGATCTGTCAAACGTTAAGTAGCTCTAGGTTCGTACATTTAACGTTGTTAGTTGTTTCGATCGCTCGGAAATAATCTTAAACTTCACTGAGTCATTTTGTTGATTATCGAGGTAAAGCGCAAATTGTAGGGCTTTGGTGCAAGGAGAAGTGTACGGGAAGAGATGGCTACGGAACGGAGGTGGAGGAGATGGATCATCTTGGTACCAGTATGTCGGCAGCAGTTGACTGACGTGGTTGTCATTTATACCTCCAGAAAAAGTGGTGATTTTTAGTCTTCTTGATGTATTTGTAGTTCTGGTACAGTGGTTGTTCTAAAACATCCACAGCATTATATATCTTGATTGTGTTGGGAAAGAAATGGTACATAAATATTCTTTCCCCGACTCTTCATATTTTGTCTAAAGATACTCTTGGAGAAACATACTACAAACTGTTACACAAAAGCAATAAAAGGTTTGGAGTTGTTGTGTTTTTGGATTAATGAAAGCCTCAAAAATATTTCATTCAACAAGTTCCATGAAAATTAGTTATAACTAAATTTTTGAGAATAACTGATATTAAAGGAGTTATTTCAAAGACAGCTATAAAATCTGACCAGTGTGAAGCAGTCTCCAAAGAACGTTACCAAAACAGAATAGCTTTCAGTTTTGTCTTACAACTCTTCCTCAAGCTATCCATTGTATTGCCTACGAAATCGAAACATTTTCTAGCCAGCACTTCGTACTTGGATACTCCGTTGTATTGAAAACGCCTGAAAATGAAGTACCTTTCATCACAGAAGTTTTAATCCAGAAAAAGGTTATCTTCTCCATCAGATCAGAAAATAGTCCCAACTTCATCTGATTTCTGTGAAGAATGGTGAGAGAATACGAAATTCTGACAGTGGTTCTTCTTGTAGTTCAGTTGTTTAAAAAAGTCAAAATCTTCCCTTTTAGTTCTTGTTAATTTCGACGTTAACCTTCGTGACAACTTTTCATTTTCATTTATGAATATCCGATAAATGTGGCTAAAGTAGGTTGAAAGTGTGATACAATTAACTTCGCCAGTGAAAGTTAACTTTCTCCTCCTTTTGATCGCACACATGCAACGAACTCAATCCAGACGTTGTCACGAACGCTCTGCGAACAATTATATCCGCTGGGGGTGGTGATGGAATCGAATATCTAATGCGCATGCCAGTAAACTAGACATAACTTCCAAAGGACAGATTTATGGCGGGCTCACCTTGAAGATTAGTTTGTGAAGGAACCATGCTTGCGAATTGCTCGTGACCTCTCTTAATAAAATATTTGGGTAAGAATATGAATCCTCCGTTGCTGTTTGACTAATTTCAAGGAAATGAAAGTGGTGTCACTCTTTTTTTCTTTCGTTTTCTAATTACTCTTGGTAACCTTTTTTAAGCAACCATTTATATTTTTAGTTACTGCGTCATTTTGCTTATGTAACTGCTTGTTTACTTTATATATATGTTGAACCGTATGGGACTTCTGTGAATATTTATGTGACCAATTTTATGTATGCGAGCCAGTGGACTTCATGATAGGTACGTAGATTTTACAGTTTATCGACACGGTTAATCACAAGCACGGTCACAGAAGTAAGTGACTGTACTGTCTCTGTAATTTACTCGTTTATCGTGCATATTTTTGTTTCTTAGTCTAATTGATATTTCGGTCTTGTTCTAGTTTTGTACCGTATTCTGTACTAAGAGCCCATCAACTGTAATCTACCAACCATAGTACCATCACAGAAAGTGAATGCTGGTAGTCTTATCGTTGAGTTGGTGAGTTAATGAACGGATTTAGCGGTTCCAGTTGTACATTAACTACTCTAGCAAGCTTAATCCAATGAATAAACTAAGGTAAAACGTTTTACTGAGTTACACTTAATTTTGGTTAGTAGTACATAATATGGCACAGACATTAAAAAAATTGTCAAAAAATCCAACAAAATGACCCAACCAAGCATCGACAAATCCAACAAAATCCAACAAAAATCCAACCAAGCATCGAAAAATCGAACAAAAATCTAACCATGTGCCAGCCTCAAGTCACCGAAACCCAACCAAGGGTCCGACCAGGGGTCTCTGACCACACCAAATTCCAACTTTCTACCTACATTTTTGTGATTTTGCCGAAAGAAAAATAAGGGCCACATTACCCTAAGGGCGAGCGCAATTTTGGCAAGGGCCACCTTAGTTTCGGCTACCTTTGCTAACGTAACGCCGGGGTCGAAGCGCAATAATATGGCGGTTGCCGAAACGGAGGGCAGCCTCATTCACAGACAGGCTAGGGCATGGGGCACCCAATTGGACAAGTGGGATAGGTAGGAATATAAGCATAGAGATGCCCAAGAAAACGCTACTATCGGCGGAGGACATTCAGCACATCGCCTCAGGTGAGATTGGGATAGAGGCGGCGAAAAAGAAATATAAAATAGGCACCACGCGGGCTCGTCGTATTCAGAAAGGCCTGAAATCGAAAGCCAATGAGCCCACCAAGCCAAGCACTGACAGCAATTTTCTCGAGCTAGCCGAACTACGAGAGCGCATTCGAGAGCTGGAACGAGAGTTGGAGGCAGCCAAAAGCAACGAAAAGGAAACGCACAGGCTAGTGGATGGTACATTAGAGCCGCCGGATGAAGAAGACGACAAGGCCGCGGGCCAGGCAGAAGCTATAGATAGCGACAGGCCACAAGCAAGTAGAGTACGAAAATAGAAGGTGCTCACCAGCATTTAGAGATAGCCCACATATAGATATTGCCAGAGGATCTCCACAATCGAGTAGAGTAGGAAAAATCGAAGGCGCTCACTAGCATGCCCTTCTTCCTTAATGGTAGACGACAATATCCCGGCAGCACGCGCGTTTACAAACGATCGACTGGTGGTACCTATGAGGTCGAAGGGCTTCGTCGAGACTTTCGGTTAGAATTCGGTGACATTCTCTTTCGTGACATCATTACTGGGGATGTCGGATTCTACAACCGCCAACCATCGCTTGAACGGTCATCCATCGGAGTCCATCGCATAGTTGTGTTAGAAGATCCTCGTATTTCTACTTTCCAAATGAACGTTGCCGCGTGCGCATGGTATAACGCAGATTTCGATGGAGATCAAATGAATCTCTGGACCCCATGGGGGGTTGCGAGTCGCGTTGAGGCCGAGCACATCTCTAGCGTAGCTAACCACTTCATTTCTACTAAAAATTCCTGGCCGGTCAACGGACAAGTACAATATTCTAATGTCGGTAGCTTCCTCCTCACTCGAAGTTCCGTTCTTATGGACAAATACCATGCCATGTCTCTCTTTCAGAGTACTCAAACCGATCCACCCAATTTCGGTGGTGGGAATGCCTCGACTCGATATAGTGGTCGAGATGTTGTTTCTATGTTGTTCGAGCGAACTCCAGTGAATTACAACCGAATGCCCTCTTGGTTCTCAGAAGTCCATGCGCCCTACATAAGTTACGATACAAGTATTTTCTTTCATTGGAAAAACGAAATAAAAGTGAAACACATGTCAGGAAACTTATTCAAAGTAATAATAAAGAAATAACTGACCCTTTAAAAATAAATAGGGAGATTCATGATTTCTACAAAAACTTATTTAGCTCTAAAAATAAGAAAACAGAAGAGGAATGTTTGAATTTTATTTCTAAAGTCAATTTACAAAAGCTAGAAGAAAATGAAAGGCAAAGCTGTGAAGGAAATCTAACAATTAATGAATGCTTTAAAAGCCTGTAACAAATGGGTAACATGAAAACTCCCGGAAATGACGGTCTAAGTAAAGAGTTTTATGTAACTTTCTGGTCAGCACTGGGTAAAGAACTTGTATCATGTATAAATCATTCTTTTGAAAATGTATCATTGACGGTTACACAAAGACAAGCCGTGATTACTCTTTTAGAGAAAACAGATAAAGACTGTAGGTATTTGAAGTCTTGGCGTCCGATCAGCCTTATTAATGTAGACGCCAAAATATGTAGTAAGGTTTTAGGTGATAAGCTGATTAAAGTCATTCCAAAGCTTATTCACCCTGACCAAGCTGCATTTGTGAAATCAAGGAATATAGAAGATCCGATTCGTTTTTTGGAAGATACAATAGAATTTTATTCACACAAAAATTCAACTTTCCTCTTATTTGCAGCAGATTTTGAAAAAGCCTTCGATAGTATAGAACATAATTTTATATTTGCCACTCTGAAGCAATTTGGGTTTGGTTCGTTCTTCATTAAAAGTATAAAAACGTTACTGTTCGATAATCAGAGCTGTGTCTTGAACAATGGTAAAGCTACATCGTATTTTAATACATCCAGAGGAACAAGTCAGGGAGACCCAATTTCTCCCTTTCTATTTATTTTAGTAATTGAAATCATGGCGCAAATGGTGCATTCCTCTTCAATAATAGAAGGTGTTGAAGTTGACAATGTAGAAAAAAAGGTTCTATTATTTGCTGACGACACTACTTTTTTACTGCGTAACGTTAAATCTTTAAGCTCTGTGTTAGATCTGTTAGAGGAATTTCAAGTATTTTCTTCATTAAAAATTAACCTGGAAAAATCCGAGGCAGGCTGGATGGGTAAAGAGATTGTAGATGAAAAGCATTCTTTTAATGGTAAATTTATTGATTTGACTAAAGAGGGAATAAAAATCCTAGGGATTTATTTTTCTTTAGACAAAAATCTAATCAAGCAGAACAATTTTGAGCAAGTTTTTGAGAAATTTAAGGCAACACTTGCAATTTGGAGAACACGCCACCTTACTCTGTTTGGTAGAGTTCAAATTGTTAGATCTTTGGCACTCTCCAAACTTCTCTATGTTTGTTCAAAATTGTGTGTTCCAACAGAATTTATAAAAAAGGTGGAAAAAGAAGTACTCAATTGTTATTAAAATAACGTATCAAACTCTCTTAAACACTTACGAAGATGGAGGATTGAAATTACCGGACCTTGATACATGCATTAAGGCCCACTATGTACATTTGGTTATTAACTTGAAAATGTCCCCCGCTATAGAAAAAAGCTGGTATATTTTCCCTAACTCCTACTTTAAACAGTTAGGAGGTGTTAAGTGTGTGAATGAGAATTTTGATGTTTCTAAAATTCCAGTGGATACATGTTGAGATTTTGGGCTGAAATAAGTGTAGATCCAATCGAAGATGATCCATTAAGTGTTTTAAAACAACCACTATGGAATAATAAATACATTTCTTTAGATTATAGAAAAGAAGGTGATGCGAGTGAACGACATGTGGGACACGGAAAAGGGCTTTAGATGGGAAAAGGCTCAAGACTTGGGTCTTACTGAAAATGATTTATTCGGGTGGTTGGGAATCATCCATGCAATCCCTCAAAAATGGAAGTCAATGTTGAATTCATCTCACCCTTTTAACACTAACGAAATGCAATCGGACTTAATACACTTAAGGGGTACCCCTTATAAGATAGAGCAATTAAAAAATAAGACAATATACAATATTTTAATTTCTTCAAAAGCCCTCTGTAGGTTCCCTGCGCCCCCTGAAATCTCGCGGGGTCACCCTTTTTCTATCTGTCTATTTGCGGGCGTCCACCAACAGCGAAATCCTCGATCTAGCCAAACTACGAGAGGCAGCGCGCAGGCCAGCAAGCGGTATACTAACGTAGGTGGGCAAGCCGAAGAGGCCGCGGGCGCCCAATTGAACAATCGGATAGGTAGGAATATATAAGCGTAGGGATGTCCATAAAAGCGCCACGGTCGGTAGGGGCCTTACAGCACTTCGCCTCAGGTGAGCTTGCACTATGCGTAGTGAAAAAGAAACGTAGACGACGGGGGCCTCGTATTCAGCTTGGCTTAGAATCGAAATCCAACGGCGTCCTTAAACGACCTGCAGATTTCGCCACTAAGAAGAAGCCAGTTGAAGCCGCCATTCTCGAGATAGCCAAACTACGAGAGCGAATTCGAGAGCTGGAACGAAAAGTGGGCAGGAGTGGAGGCGCTGAAACTATTGACACGCACATCTTCACTGCAAATGAGGAGATATGTGAGTTAGCGGGTGGTAAGAAGCAAGCAGATCCAGCCACGATTCTCGAATCAAATGAGGAATGTGACCCTTCGAAGCCACGCACAATCTTGGAGCACTTCACTGTAAATGCCAAGGGTCAAAAGAAAAGCGAGGGTGCCGAAGAGGAGATATGCGGTCCAGCCACGATTCTCGAATCGAATGAGGAATGTGACCCCTTGAAAACACGCAACAACGTTGTAGTAGGCAGCATCTCACCGAAACCGTGTTTGAATTGTGGGTGTGGCTGCCGTACGGAGAACAGGATTTGCTCAAAGTGTGGGCGGTACCTCAGGAATGGAAAGCACCGCGTTAAGACTATCTTTGCAAAGGTGTTAGTGGAATTGAAAAATAACCACCCCGCAATTGGCTAGAGAGCTGAGGCCACACGAAAACAAAAAAATGTGAATCATACTAGCCTGCGCGGCATATACGTTAGTATGATTCACATTTTTTTTGTGGACATTTTTTTCTACCATTTTTGTTTCCTCCCTCGTTTTCTGCCCTTCTTTTGAGGTTTCGGCTGTTTTTCTATCCTTTGCGGGGGCACGAACGACCGTTTGAATCTAATGGCAATGGGGCCTAGTGGGTGGGTTCGGTATCCATAGATGTTCTCGGCAGTGAACCCGAAGTGATCAATAAACCAATCATACACGACGTTAAAGGGAACGCCAACAAACGGAATGAGGTTTGTGTTGCAGGCGAGTATGTCCTCTTTAGTGAGTTTGAAGCGCTTGATGAGCCACTTAGCGCCCTCGAAATAAGATGTGCTGCAGAGAACGACTAACACATCCGTTTTGGTTAGTGGAAAGTGGGTGGTGATCCATTTAGCGACCTCGAAGTTTTCATTGATGTAGGCGGCTAAAAATATGACATTGTCGTTGATGCGTATATCCCTTATGGTTATCTGAAACGGTTTAATGAACCACTTAACGGCGGGGAGAGGTCCCTTTTGGCAGATATGCGATAGCATGGCATAAACGTTGGTGTGTATATCCTCTCTGGTCACCTGAAAACGTTTTGCGAGCCACTCAGCAATATCGAGATGGCCACATTCGCAGGCAATACATAACCCCCCATCAGTTTCAACGCACGCATCCTCTTTTGTCAACTGAAAGTGGTTGACAAGCCACTTAGCTATATCGAGATGCCCCATTCCACAGGCCATGCCTAATGACGCGTTTTCATTGGCGCGCGCGTCCTCTGTGGTGAGTTTGAAGTGCGTGGTCAACCAATTTGCAATGTCGTGGTGCCCCCACGTACATGCATGTTCTAGTAATGAATCGCCTCTTTCGCACACATCCTCTTTAGTAAATCGAAAATGTTGGCCAAGCCACATGGCAATGTCGAGGTGCCCGTTTTTGCAGGCAGTAGATAGTATATCGATAGCGTCAGAGCGCGCTTCATCTATGGTGATCTGAAAGCGCTCGATAAACCATTTAACGATGTTGAGGTGGCCCCCTTCACACGCAAGGTTTAGCGCAAGGAAATAGTGGAAGCGGTGGCGCACGTTCGCCATGCTTATAATAAAGCGTTTGGTGGTCCACTTAGCTATATCAAGGAGGTTGTTCATACAGGCAAGCAACATAACACGGTCGGCGTGCTCCAACTCCACGGCAAGTCCAAAATGTTCTACAAGCCACTTAACGACCTTGAGATGCCCGGATTTGCAGGCTTTGCGTAGCACGAAGTCTTCATGATGGCACACGTCCTCTGCGGTGAGCTGAAAACGCTTTATGGCCCATTTAGCAGTGCTGAGCTACCCCTTTCCGCAGACAAAGCCAAGTAGGTAGTCTTCCTTACGCACATCCTTCGGGGTAATGCCAAAGATCCTCACTATGTCATCTCGTTTGCTGTTGGAAAGAGCAGCTACGAAAGCGTATACTAGAGCTCGATTAAGGAACGGTTGGTCGGTGGGTTTGTACCGCGCAATACTCGCCGCCTCATTTAGCCGTTTGGAGGTCAAAGAAATACGCGCGAATGCCCTGGGCCCCGCATACTCTACGATCTTAGCTAGGATTTCCGTGGGGAGGTCCAATATATTAGCCATAGCACAGTATACGTAATCGGTTTCTATGCCTATACTTATCTTCTCTCTAAAACGCTTATGGGAAGCCCTTCTTTTACGCAATATATGGAATGGGCAAAATTTAACCCATTGTTTTTGCGACCGGCATATCCGTTTTGGTGTGTCTGACCGATCTAGGATAGCAGCCCGCAGATGTAATCGTCCATGCCTTCCTCATCCATTTCGATGTCTTCATGCCCATAGAGCAACTCGTCGAAGTCTATGTATTTGTGGCCATAGGCTAGCGTATCGATTCCGTTTGCTGAAATCCAGCGCTTTGAGTCGAATGGTGAGTGAGACACCTTATTCATATACACACCATACATCCTATGGCCTTCACTTCGAAGCATGTGCTGCCCGTGGCGAAACACCTTCTTATATTGTACGCACTCTTTGTATTGATCGTGGCGAATATGATGTTTCACGACTGCCTTCTTAGTGCCCTTAGCCTTCCTAATCTCACCACCGCCCACTATCTTTATCGAGTAGAGCTTTGATCGTAAGCGAACGTACTCGATGATTGAAGCACCACCACACTCGTCTTTCATTTTACCAAGCACCTTGTTGTCGATGTTGTATGCTGGGTGGTTTTTACTGTAGTTGCTTGTATCGTAAAGATGTTTATTGGTCTTTATATCCGCATAGATGTCTTCAGTTTCGATGAATAGCAGTTATTGTGTAGGCTGTCGGTATCTGTGTATAGTAGATTACAGCGCTGCCCATACTGAACCTTGAGCTTGTTGTAGTAGAAGTCGTACATCAGATGTTTCGATAGATCTAGAATCGACATTCCAACATATACGGGGCGGTTCAGAAGTAGCTTACTTTTATAGTTGTGTATGGCGGCTAAATCACCGTCAAAGATCGTTGAGCGAGCATAGCTTGGTTTATTCAGGAGGCGTTGTATTTTGGGCCCATCCGAAGAGCGCACTAGTTTTACATCTTGGCGCTTGCGCAGATTTTCCATTGTTTTGCCAAATACGCTGTTGTTCATCAGCTTGTAGAGGTCTTGCTCAAAGGGACTCTTAGCTTGTTTTCGTAGCTCTGTATTCATTCGAATGTATGGCTCCATCCATGGGGATTGCTTGAATCGTAGCACGCTGTGGATCTTTTTCAAACGCATGCCAAGAGATAGATACAGCTGTACGTTGCGATAGTGGAGCACATAACGTTCTTTGTTGTATAGGTTAGGCACAAGCTTTTCAACCTTCAAAGATCCATTGCCTTCGCCTAGTTCCTCAAGTAGGTTGGTTTGGTACTCTGATAACCAAGCTTTATTGACTTCCATTCTCTCTGGAGCTAGCGGATAGCTGTTGTGCTCGTCGTGGAGTTCTTGAGGATATTCGAGGTCAACTTCTAGAATGTAGCCCACATCTGAATCGGGTGCGTGTTGGGTGATTCGTTCTTCAGTCATATCCTCTATCCACTCGAACCCTCCTGTTGGTAGACACTGACTCATGGCCCAACCATAAAGGTTGTTGGCGTCGAGATAGAGTATGTGGCTATTTGGCTTATCGGGGTCAAAGTCTGGTACGTTTGGGTTGTTTGCTTTAGCAATGCGCTGAGATACCATGACTATCCCACCGCGTAGACCCTTCTCGATAAATAGATGCATGTCATAGTCGGTTAGTAGTTCGAGCTTCACGCCAGTCTTCCTTAGCAGCGTATCCCATGAGAGTCCTGGGCTGGTATAGTAGTGAGCTGGGTCTAGACCATAGTTTTGCATGCATGTTGTGCGAAAGGTCTCGAATACATCTGTTAGAAGAAGCACATCGGTTTGCAGGTAAAGGTCGTGGTAGTCTCCCAATGTATTACAATCGAATACATTCCATACTTCTTGCGCGTGTCCATAGTCCTTGTCGGATATGCCCTCTAAGTAGAGCTTACTATAGAATGCCTCTTGTGGTGGAAGAGAAGTTTCAGCAAATCTATTCCAGACATCCATGTACTCATATGGATAAACGCCCTTGCGCAGTGTTTTTATCTGGGTCGGGTGTATACTTCTTAGTTTGTAGGAAGGCATCTGGGGCTGCACTTTCTACCAGCTTATCGAGAGAGGAGGGTAGAAATTGAACACTATCAATGAAACGTAGATTGCCAAGTGAGAATGAAATATATTTCTCCATATTGTTTGGAATACAAGAGATGGCGCCCTCTGTCTTCGAAATAGATTGCATCAGCAGGTGAGCATCATATCCACGCAAGTTGTGGAATACGACTGGAACGGTGGGCGAGATGCGCAATTTGCAGTTACAAACTGTGTGTGCTGCACCTCGAAACTCGCCCGTGATGTGACTATGATCACGTACTTTATCAACATCAACCACAGGCTTCTGGCAGATATGACAAGTCATCGACCTCCTATAGGCTCTCTGGTATTTTTGCGACATATCTAGTGGCTTGGCCTTTTTGGTCTTTATCTTTACCTCCTCATCTTGCATACATCGAAGAAAGCGCTCAATGGCGTCTGTGCCTCTATATAGTACGGGTGGCTCGCTGTGACCATCAGAACGTACAACTACATAGCAAAATCCACAGGGGATGTGCTCTTCTGTCTTTTGTGTGCTGCTTTTCTTGGGGTCTTGGGTAGGTCCTTCGATCTTAGTGGTCAAAGCCTCAAAGTCGGCATAAATGATGTAGGGAACCTTGAGCTGTTTGTGAACATTCTGAAAGGATACTACGTTGTTCTCTTTGGTGGGCATTTCGATTCTAATGGCTCGACCATCTACGCCGCCACACTCTGGGGTGTGCTTTTCAGGAAGAGCTTTGGTGGTGTATCCATGTAGACACCGCTCACAGAAGTGCTTCCTCTCTTTATGTTTCGTTTGGTCGAATAGAAGGCGGTTAAAGTCCTCGATACAGCAATAGTGTTGTCGACCACTCTTTGGGCACTCTATGAGTAGGAGGTTGGCGTGCTTTGAGAACGTCTCCTTTGAGATGTGGTGTACAATCAAACACTTTTCTTCCGGGTCCCAACCGAACACATTGATAGAGACTTCGTTCAGCTTCTCCAAGAGTGGTATTTGTGAGATTGGTGTTGGTGAGGCTACCCCCATATCTTTCACCCAATCTAGTCGATAGTTTGATGTCCTCTGGGTTTTTTTCATAACTGGATACGGCGCCGCGCATAGCGACCAAAGTGCGCAATGGTCGTCATCGTTCTTTACGTTGATCACGGCCTTCTTATTCGCGATTTATTTAGGTAGTGGTAAGTATGAGCCTCCGCGTAGTGGTTGGTATCGGGCAATGTTCAGCCATAGGATGTTGACTGAATCTATAACCCAGTTTGATCCTCGACTGATCCACTTCTCGATGTTGTTGTGGATATTAGCATGTGCCTCTACTATAACCTTACGGATGTCGGTGCTGTTGATCAAGACGGCTTGCCCACTATAAAAGGTCGCTATCTCATATTCTGAACCCTCTGGTTTATCGAGCCGGAATGTGATGTTTAAAGCTAGCTGAACCTTAATACTATGGAGGTCTTGAAGCTCCTCCTCTAGCTTTTCGGTGGTCTGCCTACGCACGCCAGCAAGGAAAGCAGCTGGGTCTGCTCCTAGAGGTACACCATCTGGAATAACCATCTTCCATCTGCGTAAATAATCCCCAATGCCGGGTGCTCCGAAAAACGTTAACGCATGCTCAGCCATGGTGGTTTCAGAATCAGTAATGGGTGCAATATATACTCGAATGATCGGTCTACACATATACCTTTATGTGAGCTATCTCTAAAAGGGTTTCAGAATCCGTAATGGGTGCAATATATTCTCGGATGATCGGACTGCACATATACCTTATGGTGGCCTTCCTCTAAAAGGGTTTCTCAATCTGTAACAATTCCTGCAGGACCACTGAACTGCCGCTTTGTCGCCTCTTTCTTTCTATGTATTCTCATGCGTGCGGCTGCCGAATCACACCTATTACATGTAAAGTAGGTACTCTGGGTGCCCCTTCCACATTCACGGCAGGCACATTCAGGCGTTTCGGCAACCTCGTTGTTGCGTTAGCAAAGGTAGCCGAAACCAAGGTAGCCCCTGCCCGAAATTACACTATCCTAAGGTGGCCCTTATTTTTCTTTTGGCTGCCCTCCGTTTCGGCAAAATCACAAAAATGTAGGTAGAAAGTTGGAATTTGGTGTGGTCAGAGACCACTGGTCGGACCCTTGGTTGGGTTTCGGTGGCTTGAGGCTGGCACATGGTTAGATTTTTGTTCGATTTTTCGATGCTTGGTTTTTAATGTCTGGGCCAGAACCGGCGGTCGGACCCTTGGTTAGATTTTTTTATTGGGTTTCGTTGGCTTGAGGCTGGCACATGGTTCGATTTTTGTTGGATTTTATGGAGCTTGGTTGGATTTTTGTTGGATTTTGTTGGATTTTTCGATGCTTGGTTGGGTCATTTTGTTGTATTTTTCGACAATTTTTTTAATGTCTGTGCCAGTCCCCCCATATTATATACTACTTGGTTTGAGTCCTCGAGTTTCTCCAGTACGAACACACGCACACATAGATCAGTAGTTAAATTCAGATGTTCGCTAAACAGAAACTGCGTTCCCGGACAAGCAAGAAAACAGTTTGGGACAACAAAATTCGTCCATGCATGGATTTCAGTATGCCAACACGCCATGTAACAATTACAAACACAAAAGCCATCGTGTCAGTTCTTAACAACATAAAAACGCAATCTGGGGCAAAAGTGTATGGCATCGCGGTGCAAAAATATCGTACTTCTCTCAACCAAAATCCTCGTACACCTGGGGTTGTACTATACCTGGCAACTGTACTATACCAGTTTACTGTACCAAAACCGATATGATAAGCAGTCATAGGTGACAATAGGGTTGAAATATCTTAAGATAAAGGTCTATTAGCATCTGCCTGGGCAAGAAACTTCTTTTTAGGAAATTGTATAATTGGACAAAACAAATTCTGGCAGTGAAAAAAGGTTTTATAAATAAGCTCAGTAAGTTTATCGTCAATTATAACTCCTTATAGTCGTAGAAAGTAATTGGTTCATGTGATAAACCAATTAACACATGAACCATTGGTAGTATATTATGAAATGCATTTACCTTTGTCTTGGGACTTGATCCAATGGATATCTTGCTAAACTCTTCTGGCAAATCAATAGTGCTAATCAAATCAACAATGAATTCATCGATGAACTTATCCAGACGATGCCGGCTCTCGCTGTCTCGTAATCCTTTGAATACATCTTGGTAAGGGCAAAGCCGCCCTATCAAGAAATTCCAGTCGTCTTCCTGCATTGCCTGTAGTTCAATGCCTGCTAGAATGAGGTTGGTCATTCCTTCTTTGCCGTTCTTTATCTGTCTTTTGGTTTTCAGATCTGATGAATTTTCCCAGTGAACCTTTAAAGAAAATATAAACTAATCATACCATTGATGTCATTAATATATAATAAGAGGCTGTGTGCAGCTTTAACTCAGCTGTATACATACATGTATACAGAAATTAGAAGGGGGGAGGGGGGGTGGAAAAATGGGAAGGTCATATTTTTTAAAACCCTAAACAATGGAGGGTCATTAAAAAATAGGCAACTGAAAAAGGGTTGGCTAGAGGGGGAAAGGGAGCAGAGGGAAGGGTCAATATATGTCATAATATTATTAAACTACATATTTGTGGTATCAAAAACCGCTATTTCGAAACCCGCAGATACAGTCCCAAGACAGCGGGACGTCTCAGGGCTAGCAAATGCGCTCTGATTGGTTGGTTTTCGTCACGTGGGATTTGTCAGACTTCACCACGTGACGACGACCAACCAATCAGAGGTACCAGCATCTGCGCGTTTTGAAATAGCGGTTTTTGATACTACAAATATGTGGTTTATGAGGGCTAAAATGTAAAATTTTGGAATTACGCCGCGAAATAAACGTAGACATTCAGTACGTCCTTTTGGAGTCTGACGACGATTGAAGTAATTTGAGAGTGCTTTTTTGCCCTTCGAGTGATTTGATCAAAGGACTGTGTAGCCTTGTCATTTCATTATAGAGAGATCACAAAAATCAAACTCTCTAAAACCGATCCAAACTCAACCTCGTGACCAGGGTCTTCTCGGTCAGATCCAAGATGGCGGCTACTCCGGAGAAGTCCCTGGTAAACGCTGAACTGTCACGTACTCTGATTGGCTCTTCGATTATGACGCAATGGTTGTACTCAAATTTTATGAATAAAACGATTTTAAATAACCTTAAAACACGTTGTGTAGTTAGAGCGGCAATAGATGAAGTGTATTACTGGGTAGTTTTTTTGCTAAGTTTCATCAGTGGGAAAGCCAGGAGACGCCGTTTAACCTGAACATGTGCTATCGATCTCTTCGCTTCAACGCTAACGGAAAATGAATGGCTTTTTAGGATTATCTTCTAGCTTAGATACATCCTGGTAGCTTTGTGATACCATTCCACAGTTTCTTTGTCCAAGTAAACTCCATTTCGAGCCGTTTAGTAGACCTGTTTTCGCCACATTGTTCGCCACATGGAAATACCGTTAATCGCATCTCGCTCACTCCAGATTGGGATACCTATGGTACCATATTTAGCTTGGCCGCCATCTTGGATGCCCACATCACGTGATTAAAATCTCCAGGATTTCTGGTCATGTGATTCAGCCTTTACCAGGGTCACGAGATTGATCCAAACTAGCCCAAAATAGCAGATTATACCCAAGGACATGTGGTCATGTGATTCAGCCTTTACCCTGGTCACGAGGTTGATCCAAACTAGCCCAAAATAGCAGATTATACCCAAGGACAAAAGAAAAGGACACTCAAGGTACATTTATTGCAACATGTTATTTCATATTACCTTTATTTTCTACCACGATAAGGAATCAATACGAACTCTATTGGTAGTTGGCGTCGAAGATGGCGGCGGCGGCGCACATTTGAGCGCCTTAGTAGCAGTTCGACTAATATTTCCTTACAAAACCTGATGAACCTTACACTTCATACCGTAAAGTATATCTTAGATATTTACTTTCTATTTCATAGTTTACACTAATACTTGAAGGTGCATAAAAGGATAAAACAGTGAAAAAATACAGCCTTATAACAACAACAAAGTGCAGGTGCAACAATGGAGCTGATAAATATATAAACAAACACGCAAATAAATAACCAGATAAATAATGATTGCTGAAGCCAATCCCCACCAAGCCATTACGGATCTTATAAAACATTGCGGTCTGTTGGGCAAGTCTTCTCTCCTCAAGAGTGTCCCAACCCAGTGTGTTAACAAGTTCGGACGTACTGGTGTAGCGATCATAGTTGCTGCAAACAAAGCGGGCAGCATTTTTCTGAACTCGATCAATCTTATTTACGTCAGAGTCAGTGTAAGGGTTCCAAGCCTTGGAAGCATATTCAAGTTTGGGGCTAACTAAAATTTCGTAAGTTCGCTTCTTAACAGATTTGGTACAGGGTTTCAGGGTTCTGCGAACAATACCTAGTGTTTTGTTAGATTTAGATGCGATTTTGGAGCAGTGAGTGTTCCAGCGAAGATCATGGGTCTGTGTGACTCCGAGGTAGTCATGAGATGGTGACGGAGATAGAGCCTTGCCATTTACATGATAGGTAAACTTGCTATATTCACGTTGCTATGTTCAACAGTTGACACTTGGCAGTATTAAATTCCATCGACCAATCCATACACCATTTTGCTAGTGTGTTTAGGTCGTTTATATACGAGGAAGGATGAAACTCTAGGTAAGGACGATGTCCGACGTAAAACTAAAAAGCATCGAAAAGGCACTAACGGAATTGACAAGCTCAAACAGTGTAAGAAACCATGAAATCAAAAAGGAACTGGATCAAGTTGTAAAGAGCTAAGAATTTATCAGTCGACAATATGAAAGGATTAAGAAACTAACAGACAACCTTTGGAAGGCTAACGAAGACCTAAAAGCAGAAAACAAGAGATTAGAAAAGAAGTGCAAACTAGCCGAGGAAATTGCAATTCAAGCGAACAATGCAACTAACGACCTCAACAATATGGCCGCCAGTGCATGATTGAATTGGCCCGGATTCCCAGATCAACGGAGGATCGATCTGTGTCAACAACTAGATTCAAATTTAACAAGGTCTAACATTGAAGCGGCACACCAGCTATCTACAAGAGAAAATGCAAACATAATTGTAAAATTCGTTAACAGAAAAATGAGAGATCAAGTATTCGCTAAACGCTCCAACCTCAAGGGAAAAACCACGCATAACTTGAGCCTCAATAATTGTACCCGAAAGAGCAGCTTCCAAAATATTCCTAAATGAAAGTCTAACAAGGAAAATTAAAGAAGTATTTGATCAAGCGGCCTCCTTCATAAAAGGAACACATCAGTACAAGTTTCTATGAACAAAAAATGGAAAGCGCGATCTTCCAGAATTATCCAGAATTATCCAAATTAGGTGCAAAGAAGATCTGGAACAAATTCATTCAGCTTAATCTGTGACAGATAAGTACATTGACCTTAACCTGATCCTTGAAACAATAATGTGTCAAGTTATCCTAGGAAAAATGCATAGTACTAAATTTATCCCTACTATACTATCTTTTATTCATTCACAATAATTATTATTTACCATAATACACCCTGATTATCATGGCAAGCCTATTTCTACCCCACAGTGAAACTTTAACCTGCCTTCTGATATGGCAGCTCAGTGCGCGGGCAAGATGACTCTGAATGCTGCAATCTGATTGGTTGCTCAGCGGGCAAGATTTTTTCAGCTTGCCCGCTCAGGATTTTCCAAATTTGCTCACAATTCTTCGTAAACAAATAGCGATAAAACCCGTACATTTTGAAAGAAACTAAACAATTTGTTAATGAAGACAAATACTAATTTAAAGCTATATCTGCTTTTCGTTTTTTAGCTAAAATTCAACTTTTTAGAGCGATTAATGCAGTTTTTCCGGCTCTCGCAAGTTCGATGAAAACTGCCACTAAACTGCAGCAAAAACGACTGAAGTCATGGTTGTGACTTAAAAAAAAAAACACAAAGAAAAGTTTGGCTACCTCACAATGAAAAATAATTATAACGGAAACGAGTAAACTTAGCACAGTTTCATCAAAGAAAGCAGTTTTTTTATTGTACGGGCTAAGCAATTCAGCATTCACATTTGGTAATTGGTTTACTAATTAATACTTACAAGTTTGTTTGTATTCTTCTACAGCTCTTTTTGTCAAGTTGTGCAGTGTGTTTATCGCCACTCGAGTGATTAATTTCAACTTGCCGGTTTTCAACTTTCAAATCTTCCACAAATATGCACATTTTGTCTCTAGATAGTACGTTCGGGTTCCTGATAAAGTTGTTATCGAAACTTAATGTATATGAAGTAAAGTACAGGTCAGCTTTCATCCATAAAAAAGCAGTTTTGATGTCGGAAAACATTAACTGTTTTGAACGCCACGAGGTTGAACTTCAAGTGAAAGTGGTCGAGTCTCAGTCTAATTTTAGCTTGATTTATATTCGCTCTACAGTTTACCACGCAATGGGTTCCTGGCGCGTGCGTCAAAGTGAGATTTTATTCATTTTCGCAATATAATAAAAACCTTATTGACCAAGCTTGTTCGGTCAAGATGGGGGAATATTGGCCTCGTTCATTTTTTGCGTTTTTAAGGACCTCGACGCAAACAATGAACTTGGCCAATATCCCCCATCTTGACCTCACGCTTGGTCAATAACCTCTATATATTTGTAATAGGATCGTACATGATAATCAAGACTCGATGTTTTTGGTGATATCTGCAATACATGGTTACATAGTAAATGCATAAAAATGTCCAAAATAAACTTAGTTATACCTTTCCCTATTTCTCAGATCCATGGTTTTGCCAAAAATGCTTACTACAAACCATATTCCCATTTCCTTCATTAAATAAATCACAATTGATCTCCTTATACTCGAACTAAAAAACAAATACAAATCAGTCCAAGAAAACTTTGAAAGTAACACTACAAGAAATAGTCAGTTACTTCAACTTAATACTGAAATCCGCTAAATCATATCATCTTAAAACAAAATGTACCTCCTGTAGAGTCATCGAAGTCAAACCAAAATAATGTCATATGTGATGTCTACTAAAAGCCATTTAAAATGCTCACTCTTGTCCACAGCTGAAATTCAAGAATTCAAAAATTGTATTTCCTATTGGAATTATTATCAATGTATAATGTCCTCGTTGCCTGATTTACAAAAAATGATGATTTTTCAGACTTGATATTTAATAGTAATCTAAACTGCTCATGTTTACAATTCCATAACGTTGATAATACTGATCCCTCCATCTTCCAAAATTAAACCTGACTTCAATAAATTAGAACTCCTCAAACCAAGAACTAGACTGTGATTCAGATGTTCCTGTCGAGCCTAACATTAACTATTATAACCTTCACGACTTCCTTAAACGTAGTCTCCAAAACACAGGAAAATATAATGGTGAATTCCAGGCTTTATGGCTAGAAATATTAAATAATAATAAATCCAACCTTATAACAGATGTGATATACTTCCATCGAAATCCAAAAAAAATCCAAATTATTTCTAGACTATCTCGAAAAAACACTACATAACTTATCTAAGGAAGATAAAACGATAATTCTATGTGGACTTTAATCTTGACTTACTAAAAACAGGCATCAAAGATTACATTAGTGACTACTTACATTTATTATAATTATCATACTCTATGTTCCCGCAAGTATCTCAACCTACTAGATTTGCCTTTTGCTCAACTCCTTCACTTATTCACCACATCTGGATGAACTCACTTAAATCAAACTTAGTATCTGGTAACCAGTGAGTTATACCACACATCACTGATCATTTTACCAAAATGTATTATATTAACTGATACAAATGTGAATTTTGCCTCCTCAGAAAATTGCTACAAAAGGGACTATACAAACTTCAACAAGGAGCTTTTCTTATTAGACATACAACATCTTAACTTGGAGGCAAACATTTCGTTTTTACCCACATGAGCTGAAATACAATGTTTTCCGCATCGGTACATAGCGGACGTGTAATTCATAGCTCCGTCAAGTGGAGAGTTTTTGTATGTGTTTAAGTAACTAAACTCATAAAAATGTCAGGAAAAAAAAGAGTTCAAGAATCTCTAGTGGAGAATCTCAGAGTGAAATGACAAGTCTGGAGTTTCGGTTGGAAGCCATTGAGAAGTTAATGCAAGAGAACTTTGGTAATATACATGAGGAACTGTGTGCTCTAAAGCAAGACATAAAAGGTAACTTTAAAGAAGTAAAGAAGGATATGACTGAGATTAAAACATCCCTCGAAAATGCATGGGGCGAAGAAGAGGACATGAAAGACCAAATAAAGCCCTCAAAGCCCAGCTCGACCATGCACTCCGCTTCGCGTCGTTTTTCAACTTCAGTTCTCAGTGTTTGGATATGTGATACAACACGGCTGACAGTGTTGTATATATTACACATAATCAGAATAAAGGTGAAAGACAAAAATAAGCCCAGAGTGGCATTCGAACCCACGGCCTCGGTATACTAGTCCGATGTGTTAACCACTACACCATCAGGACGACCACGCTGGCAACGCAGCCGACTTCGGTTCTTTAATATATATATACACTCGTATATATAGGCATTGTATATCCATCATTTTCATTTTGACAGGAGAATAATCACTTCAACAATACCTTTTGTTTCTCTTGTTTTCACGGCTTGTTCGAACACCGTTATTTATTGTCTAATGAGTTTTGATGGCTAATTTTAGAATATCAATTTTCCAAACAGATAAAAACTTGGGAGACTTTTTTTAGACTTGAACTTTTCTCAGAAAGGTCCGTATCTATTTTTGCCGCAAAGAACATGAAAATAATTAACCTATAAAAAAAAAATGTGTTTGTGTTCAGTGTGTTAATGATAGCATACGAAAGGGGGAAATGATTGTTGTTTACATTGACCACTGAAATTAGAAGGAACTGAGATCGTTGTTTAGTTGAAAATGGGAATGGTCAGAACTAGTACGTTTTCAGCTGGTTCTCATGCAGTCAGTTTGAACACATTTTACTGATTTATTTATTTAATCGAGCACCGTAATGAATTTACTACCGTTTGTTTCGGGTTAGTGATTGCTGCAATGCAATAATATTATTTAGTAAAACTAAGAAAGCACGAACGCTTGTTTAACTTAATTCCTCCCGTAATATTCCATGTAGAGTCAAAAGGTTAATTCCGTTGATAACTTAATTTCAAGAACAAATCACCATGCATAATTATAGCGTTTTGTATTTCCCCCCGAGTAATATCGTTAAGAAAATAATACGGGCAGTTTCATTTCAGCGACCTTAATTTATGTTCTACACTGGCTAGCACGCCCAGCATCGATGTTACATAACATTAACACATGCTTTGAATAGATTACGACTTATCTTTAAATACTTCTATTCAATGTTTTCAAATGTCTTTTCTGAGCTCACCACTAAATGAATAACAGCGAACGCCTTTTAAGTTAAAAACAACATATAATTGCTATAAATAGTTCTTTCCAAGGAGAACCTCCGTTTTCTTCTGCCTGTCTCCAAGCTAAACAGAACGTATCATGAAAATTCAAGTCAGGGTCATCTCTGATCCAAAAAACAAAAGGAAGTTCAAAACATACAATGTACGTCATCCAAGAGGTCCCGGTTTTTTTGGAAATCGAAGACATAAAACAGTGTTTTCTAGATACATATGGTGGAAAATTCGGTTTGAACACGAACGACGATGCAGATCTAGATTTTGGATATATTGGTTACAGCAATACCAAGTATAAGATTACTAACAATGAAGACCTTTCAAAAGCTTACGAAACTGGTCAATTGCACCTCTGCAAGTGTCCGGTATTCTTCATGACCGCGTAATATAAGAAAAAGCTTCCGCCGAGAGATCAACCAACAGCGGCGACTTCCTCGAAAGGGAATCAAGGTAAATAGTTGTAGCATTTCCTTTGTTTCCTTTTATACATTATGTATGTTCTTTTTTTATTTTGAAATAACGTTAAAAACACCAGTATTTATACTTTCCTACTGTTAAATTCTGACAGAAGGCTCAAGCAGTGCTAGCTCTAATGACCAGCCAATGCCAGTCGGACATAAACGAAATCGTGGAAAAGAAAAACGTATACACAAAATCATCGAGAAAAGAAAACGCAATGACCCAGCACAACGGTGGTCCCCTGGCGAATACCGTCTTTGACTTTGGGCTGTTGCTATTGTAAGTCTGTGTGTGTAGATGAAATGCAAATATGTGACAAAGAATTTTGGTTAGTTGTCAACTGCTATATCAAGGCCAAACCTTTTACATATTTGGATAATAAAGCGGGTTCAATCATTGGGATAGCGAAACATTTCAACAAGGAACTGATGAATGATCGTCGTTATCGCAATTGTTTTTTTTATTTGGCAGGTTTGTTTCGTATAGCACAACAATTAATGGTGCGTTCTATTGTAGGAGAGGGGTATACACGAGAGCTATGAGGAACCACCGGATTATCCTGTATTTCATGCGGGGAAAAGGAAACAAAATGAGAAAAAGTGTGAGCTCACTACTGCCCTCACAGAGGCTGCAAAAATCTTTGCAGATTCCGCTCAGGCGGCTTCAGGAAGTGAGCAACAGGTAGCTGCTTTTGAAATAGAATACAATAGTCTGCTTTATAACAGCGTGGAGAATGAACGATATTGACATATGGAACCTCGAAACTGGTGAGTCCGTACAAATTTTGATATGGCTCATCAGGGTGTGCCCGTAGCCTTTAATAGTAATATGGCTAGCCTGATGCAACTGCGATTACTCGCAAACCCATGTTGTTGTTTTTTCATTCCCATTGAAGAAAATATAAAATACTAACATGATAAATATTCAAACATTTGTTTACACTGATTTAAGGAGCATCACTTTACCTAAGACTGAGGGAGAGGCCTTATCGCATCGTAAGGACGTGTAATACAATATGAGGTAGGACTAAAAATACAAATTGAAGCTCTCCTTACTTTTTCCCCAGAGAAATAATACAAGCACACGATTTGAACTTCTATTTCATAATGCACGTTTTATGTATGACTATTATACCAGTAAACTGCCACCAGCCTTTGATGAGTTTTTTTAAGAAAATCAATAAAGTACACAAATACAATACTCGGCTAGCTTCAAAAGAATCATTTTATCTCCCTTCAGTAAAAACAAACTATGGAAAATTCTGCATTCGGTTTCAAGGAGTGAAAATTTGGAATTCTATTAATGAAAACTACAAATACCTGAAAAAATATGATTTTAAACAGAACATTAAAACAGATATTATTAGTGGTTACTCCTAAATGTTTTTCTAGTAAAAATCATTTATACATGTATACCCGATAGATTAAAGGCAAGACATCACTTTAGCTGTTACTCCGCGATCATCAGACAGACTTTAATTAAGGATAAACCTTACTTTAACCTACGTATATATACAAGCGGCGCTATTGTTCTAGTTATCTATTGTTGTATAAATCGGTCTATAGTTCTGCGGGCCTATTGTTGTTATTCGGTGCTATTTATCTAGTTATCTATTGAAAAAAAAATGTTCTACGGCCTTATTGTTGTTATGTTATTCGGCTTTTGGTGTTCATTAAGTAATACTTGTTCTCGTGGCGGCATTTTGAAATTAGTTCCGATCTTTTGTTGAGGATGCTGGCTTTGTCGGTTTTAATGATGTGAAGTTTTTCCGCTAGACAGAGATTGCATCTTTTGGAAATGTTGTTGTATGGGCTTGCTGAGGTGATGATTGACCAGTTGATTGCGTAGTTTTTCTTGTTTTCCTTGAGTTTCCAGATGTGTTTGGAGAGCTCAGAGCTGTTGGCGTATTTTCTGTATTTTCTGTGTATATATATATATATATATATAGATAAATAAATGTTTCGATTAATTCTATCAAACAGTGCTTGATACAATGCTGTAGAGCAATAATACTAAGGATTCGGAGTATTTAAATTTTTGGTTGATTCATATTTCGCTCTACAATACTGTTTCGTGGGGACCAAAGTCCTCACTCGTCAGGAGTTACTTCGTGAATGAATATTTTTTTACAGTTGAGCGTGCACTGAGCTTTCCACGCGAGCGGGTGTAGGTTCAAATGGCATTCCGCTGACGTGCATCTCATGTGCGCGCTCAACTGGGACTAATTGTATCGTAACAATCTAATGTAGGTAAGAAATTCCTTAGCCTTGTTGATAAATGTTTCCCAATAGGCAATAACCTCAGGAAAATCTTCAACAGAAATACCATTAAAATTAGTTACAGCTGCATGAGCAACATTAAACAAATTATCGACGCCCACAATAAGAGACAACTAAAGGACTTTAACAACGATAGCAAACCTGAGGATGAAGAAAGTAAGAAGACCTGTAACTGCCGTAACAAGAACGAATGCCCCCTTAGCGGAAACTGCCTGCAGTCTGCTGTAGTGTACCAAGCGTGTGTAAAACGTAAAGATAACAACACATGTGAATCATACGTGGGCCTCACTGACAACGAGTTCAAGACTAGATACAGAAACCATACTGCATCATTCCGGCACTCATCCAAGAGAAACTCAACAGAACTTAGCAAACATATTTGGACTCTTAAGGACATTAATGTAGATTACGAAATTTCATGGCTAATTATTTCACAAGCAAAACCTTACAGTAGTGCAAGCAAA
Source organism: Actinernus sp. WN-2022 (assembly GCA_030867875.1). Classification (NCBI taxonomy): domain Eukaryota; kingdom Metazoa; phylum Cnidaria; class Anthozoa; order Actiniaria; family Actinernidae; genus Actinernus; species Actinernus sp. WN-2022. The sequence continues at coordinate 32,228,853 of JAOWCC010001210.1, forward strand.
CGATGTAATTTATGCCTTAGGGAGAAGTATGTTATTATTTGTCAACCATTCCGATGCACGCTTAACAAGAGGAACGAACTTATATCATCATGTAGGCATAGGAACAAATCATTGTTACGATACAATTAGTCCCAGTTGAGCGCGCACATGAGATGCACGTCAGCGGAATGCCATTTGAACCTACACCCGCTCGCGTGGAAAGCTCAGTGCACGCTCAACTGTAAAAAAATATTCATTCACGAAGTAACTCCTGACGAGTGAGGACTTTGGTCCCCACGAAACAGTATTGTAGAGCGAAATATGAATCAACCAAAAATTTAAATACTCCGAATCCTTAGTATATATATAAGACAACGACGAACTATTCGACGTAGCTATGGGAAGCTTTGACGGCGCAGAAGTATGCGAGCTAGTTGGGCTTTTCATACTTAACGACCTAACATCGAAATACGGAACAGACAACATCGGACTATACAGAGACGACGGACTCGCTGTTTTCAAGAACACCTCAGCATCACAAGCAGACAGAATACGGAAAGACATAACAAGACGCTTCAAAGAACACGACCTCAAAATAACTATACAAACCAATCTGAAATCGGTAGACTACCTCGACGTAACATTCAACCTGACAACCGGATCCTTCCAACCATACCGAAAACCGAACGATGAGCCCATTTACATCAACACAAAATCCAACCACCCACCAAACATCATTAAGCAAATACCACCAGCCATCAATCGCAGAATATTGCACCTATCATCCAACCAAGACTCATTTAACAATGCCAAACCCACCTACGAGAAAGCACTCAAATCCAGCGGATTCACCGAAACACTCAACTACGCCGAGCAAAACACCGCCAAATCTACTAAAAGAAAACGGAAAAGAAACATAATCTGGTTTAACCCTCCATACAGTAAGAACGTCCAAACTAATGTCGCCAAATCATTCCTTAACCTCGTTAAGAAACACTTCCCGCCTAATCACAAGCTGCACCCCGTCTTCAACAAGAACAACGTCAAAGTTAGCTATAGCTGCATGCCTAATATGAGCACCATAATTAGCAACCATAACAAGTCCATCCTCGACACTAACAACACCACGCCCCAAGATGAATGCAACTGCAGAAAGAAAAACGAATGCCCGCTCGACAATAAATGCCTAACCACTAACGTCATCTACAAAGCCACCGTTACTACCGACAACAACCAGACTGCAAAGAACTACATTGGACTGACGGAAGGCACATTCAAGCAACGCTTCACGCAACACAAATCAACATTTCGCAATAGAAAATACACCAACAGCACCGAGCTATCCAAGCACATCTGGAAATTAAAGGACAACAACGCTAACTACAGAATCGACTGGACCATCATCGCACGAGCAAGCGCATATAACAACGCAACAAAACGATGCCTCCTCTGTCTGACAGAAAAACTCCACATTCTTAGAGCCGATAAAACTACGAACTTAAACAAGAGAACTGAACTAATCTCTAAATGCCGACATGAGAACAAATATTATTTAGCAAACATTCCATGTAAATAGAACTTAGAATTACAGAAACTAGCCTTGTTATCGTGCAAATAATAGAAACCAATCGCCATAGAAATGGTAATTTAACAATTCATGTAAACTGCAATGAAAGCCAGCCGCTTTTAAAAATTATGACACAATAGAACCCGGCCCCCTTAGGAATGTAAACACAATAGAAGACATAATCTATAGAAATTATAATTAGCTACCCGTATATAGTGTTTAGGAACGGTATATTCTTCATTAAACATACCTGTCTGATGATCGCGTAAGCGTGAAACACAGTGTTACAGAAAGTTATGTGTGTTTGATTCGTCTTCCTATATGTATATATATATCTAACATGATTTTTCAAAAGGTGGTCTCATTAATAATTATTTCTGGGACACTGCTTAATTTATGTACATGCAATTAGGACGTCTGCCATTAATTAGAGCCATATGCATGCATTAGCCCTGTCTTCTGTAAGACCTAGGCCATAATATAGTATGTCATTAAGCTTAATAACCCCAATAATATCCAGGAGGGGGGGGATATACATACAGGATCGGATGGACCGTTTGTGCACCAAGCGCAGAGCATGGGCGTAGTCGCCTACGGTCCTTAACCAGCATTTTTAATTCAAACGGGTATGCTGGCAGTATGTGCTGGGTCCTGAATATAGAGTCGATCGCCTGCTCAGATCTGATTTCCAGGAGCCTGGGAGCTAGTCTGAAATGTCTGATCAATCCAGTGTGATGGTGACCACCTTTTGGAAAATCAAGTTAGATAATGCTTGGAAATCTGCCAATCGAGGACTGGACATCTGTAGCAGGTACAAACAATTAATGTATGGGCCAGGTAATATGCGGTATATAAAATATACTCATTTGTATTCAATATCTAACATGATTTTTCAAAAGGTGGTCTCATTAATAATTATTTCTGGGACACTGTTTAATTTATGTACATGCAATTAGGACGTCTGCCATTAATTAGAGCCATATGCATGCATTAGCCCTGTCTTCTGTAAGACCTAGGCCATAATATAGTATGTCATTAAGCTTAATAACCCCAATAATATCCAGGAGGGGGGGATATACATACAGGATCGGATGGACCGTTTGTGCACCAAGCGCAGAGCATGGGCACGGTCCTTAACCAGCATTTTTAATTCAAACGGGTATGCTGGCAGTATGTGCTGGGTCCTGAATATAGAGTCGATCGCCTGCTCAGATCTGATTTCCAGGAGCCTGGGAGCTAGTCTGAAATGTCTGATCAATCCAGTGTGATGGTGACCACCTTTTGGAAAATCAAGTTAGATAATGCTTGGAAATCTGCCAATCGAGGACTGGACATCTGTAGCAGGTACAAACAATTAATGTATGGGCCAGGTAATATGCGGTATATAAAATATACTCATTTGTATTCAATATCTAACATGATTTTTCAAAAGGTGGTCTCATTAATAATTATTTCTGGGACACTGCTTAATTTATGTACATGCAATTAGGACGTCTGCCATTAATTAGAGCCATATGCATGCATTAGCCCTGTCTTCTGTAAGACCTAGGCCATAATATAGTATGTCATTAAGCTTAATAACCCCAATAATATCCAGGAGGGGGGGATATACATACAGGATCGGATGGACCGTTTGTGCACCAAGCGCAGAGCATGGGCACGGTCCTTAACCAGCATTTTTAATTCAAACGGGTATGCTGGCAGTATGTGCTGGGTCCTGAATATAGAGTCGATCGCCTGCTCAGATCTGATTTCCAGGAGCCTGGGAGCTAGTCTGAAATGTCTGATCAATCCAGTGTGATGGTGACCACCTTTTGGAAAATCAAGTTAGATAATGCTTGGAAATCTGCCAATCGAGGACTGGACATCTGTAGCAGGTACAAACAATTAATGTATGGGCCAGGTAATATGCGGTATATAAAATATACTCATTTGTATTCAATATCTAACATGATTTTTCAAAAGGTGGTCTCATTAATAATTATTTCTGGGACACTGCTTAATTTATGTACATGCAATTAGGACGTCTGCCATTAATTAGAGCCATATGCATGCATTAGCCCTGTCTTCTGTAAGACCTAGGCCATAATATAGTATGTCATTAAGCTTAATAACCCCAATAATATCCAGGAGGGGGGGATATACATACAGGATCGGATGGACCGTTTGTGCACCAAGCGCAGAGCATGGGCACGGTCCTTAACCAGCATTTTTAATTCAAACGGGTATGCTGGCAGTATGTGCTGGGTCCTGAATATAGAGTCGATCGCCTGCTCAGATCTGATTTCCAGGAGCCTGGGAGCTAGTCTGAAATGTCTGATCAATCCAGTGTGATGGTGACCACCTTTTGGAAAATCAAGTTAGATATATATGCGTGTATATATACAGTCAATGCCAAAAAGGTTGTCCAGCAGAACATAATATAATACTATAATATCCATAGGCCAAAACAATGGATATTATAGTATTATATTATATTCTGCTGGACAACTTTTTTGGCATTGACTGTATGTGTACGTATATATATTTAAGAAATAGAAAACATTTCCCGTGTTTCTATAGAGTTATAGAAACACGAGCGGGAGTTTGGGAGAACGAGAAATGGCAGTGGGAACACGAGCCCGTAGGGCGAGTGTTTCCACAGCTATTTCGAGTTCTTCCAAACTTCCACAAGTGTTTCTATAACTCTATAGAAACAACGGGAAAATGTTTTCTATTTCCTTTATAAAATAAACGAATAAAAGCACGGAAACGCTCGCTTAATTTGATAACCAAAACGTAAATTCTCACAACTAGCTCAAGCGCGCGCTCAACTGTCTCTGTTTCTATAGAGTTATAGAAACACGGCTTACAGCCAATCAGAGCGCGCGTACTATCAAAACTATTTTATAAATGAGTATATATATATGTGACATCTTTGTTGTCTCTTTCATTTATTTTATGTATGTTTGAGAATGTGTGTGTGTGTGTGTTTTAAGACTGCTTAACAGTCTACAATAGTTTTGTTATTAATTATTTCAATCATGGTGATCTGTCTCGATTATCCCACTCGGCTATTACAGGTAACCTGTACCTACAATGTATGCTTTTTTTTCTTTATTCCTTGTAATTTCGAAAATGGTACGAATAAACTTGCTGTTGTTGTTTTCTGCGGTCCTACATGAATATGAAGGTTAGCCCAGCGGTTAAGCGCCGGTCTGTTGTGCGGGAGGTCGCGGGTTCAAACCCCGGCCGGACCAACACTCAGGGTCTTAAACTAACTGAGTAGAAGGTGCTGCCTTTGTGAAACAATATCGTTCACGAACTACAAATGGTTAGACCTTCGCGTCTTCTCGGATAAGGACGTTAAATCGTAGGACTCCCGTCGGCCTCACGTTTATCAGTCTTTCAAGACTGTTACGAGTTATTACCGACGTTAAATAAGGTCGCTTTACTTTACTTTACTTTTTTACTTTTTATTACACTGTTCCTGGCCCTAATAATCAGCCAGTTTTTTTAATCGTGTATAAAACGGTTTTTTTTCCACAGAAATTTAGAGCAAATAACATGATTTTAATTATTGATTGATTATACCTTTGTGATTATACTTACAAAGAAAGATTCGTCGATAAATATGATCTCTTCAGCTCGAAAAACAAACACATTTTAAAGATAGTTTCTCGCTAAATCAGGCTTCCTTTGTACTGCAACCTTTTTTAACTAAAAGATAGATAGATTAGCACTATTGAATCGATAACAGAGTCAGAGTTAAAAAGTGCTAACTTAGTCTTTTGCGTGAATAGCATAGCGTGTCAGAACGCGAAATTTCGGAAAGACACAAGCTGTCAACAATGACCCCTGGACGTTGAACGGAGAGGTGGTGCGCTGTGGTCAAGCCGTTTTGTCCTGATCAATGAGAATGATAGTTAATAATGGATGCTAGACTGAATAAGATAGAAAAGCTACTCGAAAACTTTACCAAATCTTCGACCTCGAGTCTTGGAGAAATTGATAATAAGCTAAGAGATGTGGTTAAGAGCCAGTCATTCATAAGCGACCAGTTCGAGAAGTTTCGGGTGGTAATTGACAACTTGAGGGTCTTTCTAGGTGTATCAACGTCCTGAAATTCAGGACAATGAACAACTCTATTGTTTTCTTTCGTTCTTTGTATTTCAGGGTATTGTTTTGCTGTAGTTCATTGTATTCTGGGGTTAGGGTTCTTTGTATTTCAGGGTATTGTTTTGCTGTAGTTCATTGTCGTTGATACACCTAGAAAGAGCCCAACTTGATGACAGAAAATGTTAAACTCAAGAAAGAAAACGAAGACCTTCGCAAACGAATTGTAGAAACAGAGAAAATAACGAAGAATACAGCAGATGCAGTGAACGACCTAGAGCAATATGGCCGTAGAGAGATGATCGAGATAGCCGGCATACCTAGGGTTGACGATGAAAATGTTGAACAAAGCGTCATTAAGCTTTGCCAACGCCTAAATACAAACATTGAAGCTAAAGATATCGAGGCCGCACATAGGATCTCACCTAAAGTGAACGCTAATATCATTGTCAAATTCAAAAGCAGGAAAACCAGAGACCTCGTGTTTAAAAACAGATCTTTACTTAGAAATACCATGACACACGAACTTGGGTTGGGTTTGGAGAGTGAAAGTGCAAAAATCTTCATCAACGAGAGCTTGTCAAGAAGGAACAAGGAACTATTTGCAGCTGCTCTAAGAACGAAGACTCAGAAAAGTTTCAAGTTTATCTGGACAAGAAATGGAAACATCTATCTACGAAACACAGAGTCGTCAAGCATTATATCTGTAAAATCCTTACAAGACCTTCAAAACATTTAATACTATCGATGATTACACAAGAAAGGTTGAGCTAGCGAGTGTTCAGAGAAACTTTGAGGTGGGCAAACACGATGAATTTCGTAAGTGCTCCAATTCTATGTTACAGTATTTTTATATTATTAATATCCACCTCAGTCCGCCATGAGTACGCGTATGAAATGTCCGATCTGTTGGAAACGGGTAAATTCTAAGCGGGCAGTTACGCAATGCTCCTACTGTATGCGACCTACCCATACGAAATGTACTTCGCTACAGGTAAATCAGTTAAATAATTATTTATGCAGTGAATGCCTTAAAATTGAAATACCTTTCAATTGGCTTGAAGAAAATGAATTTCAAACTGCTCTATTTGAATTGTGTCATAATGGCAATACGAAGTGGTGTCCGGAGTACCTGGATTCCCTTAAATTTCATCCTTTTATCGACGATAAGCTTTGTAAAGCCACTTTTGTAGATAATTTCTGTGACCCTGATAGTAATGTCTTCAATGAAATTAACCAATCTGTTGAAAGATGTGGTTACCTTGTGGAAGACAGTTTTCATGACATAACTCAAGGTAAACAGATCAAGTTTTCCCTCATTCATTTTAATATCAGAAGCCTCCGTAAAAACTTTGACAAATTAGAAGAATACTTACAATCCCTAGATTTCAACTTTGACGTGATTGCGCTAACTGAAACATGGTTAAAACAACAAGATGATTTAAATATGTTTTGTTTGGACGAATACCACCCTATTGTCCCGCTCAATCGACCAAATGAGGATGGAGGCGGTGGTATTGCACTTTATATTAAAGACACATTCTCATTTAAATTAAGAGAAGATATTTCACATAATAGTAATGAAACACAAATGTTGTTCGTTGAACTAGAAAAGAAAAATGTCCGTAATTTGGTAGCAGTCACGTATAAGCCACCTAAAACAAACATTGAAAATTACTCTACAATACTCAAGGCAAATTTGGATAAAATTTCCTCCGAAAGTATTCATTGTTTCTTGGCTGGTGATTTTAATATTGATTTACTTAAATGTGATACCAACCGAGAAACAAGTTTATTTTATAACGATATGTTGACATATCTTCTCTTCCCGTTAATTGTAAAACCTACTAGAATTACGCCCGACTCTGCGACTCTGATAGATAATATCTACACTAACGCTGTGGATATTTCTGTCGATATACACCCAGGTATTCTTTACACCGATATTTCAGACCATTTACCAATATTTATGATCCAATACGGCTCACATCCTGATATCAATACAAATACAAAAATAACAAAAAGACTAATTTCCGCATCCAGAGAAGATAACTACCTAGCTGATTTGGCTTCTGTAGAATGGAACCAAATCTATGAGTGTGATAACGTAAATGAGCAATATTCTCTTTTTATGAATATACATAAGAACCTTTATGATAAGCATTTTCCGATAAGAACCGTCAAAATAATCCCCAAAACTAGAAAGAATGGGTGGATGACTCCTGGCATATTGAAATCAATAAAAAGGAAAAATAAATTGTTTAGATCCAAAGTAAAAAATCCTACACCGCGCAATATTACTAAATGGAAGGCCTATCGTAACAAATTAAATCATTTAATAAGATTCACCAAACAAAGCTATTACAAGTCTATGCTTGAAAAGGCCAAAGGTAATCTGAGAGCAACATGGAGTGTAGTCAATGAAATCCTGAAAAAGAAAAGAAAAGTTCCCGGAGTATCCTCTCTTGTTCATAATGATATTACATATAGAAACAAATTAAAAATAGCTAATATATTCAACACCTTTTTTACCAATGTTGGGCCTTCCTTAGCAAACAAACTTCCTCGAGGTACAAAACACTTTAGCCATTGGATGAGTACACCCTCTTCGTCTAACTTATCACTGGACTTTATATCACCCTATAAAGTACTGGATTGCTTGTATGCTTTAGACCCTTCTAAAGCAACTGGTTATGATAACATAGCTATTAAGCACATAATACGATCTGCTGAAATTATTTATAGGCCACTGTGTTTTATTATGAATACATCTCTAGATTCTGGGATTTTTCCTGATTTAATGAAGATTGCTAAAGTAATTCCTGTTTTCAAAACTGGCAATCGAACTACTGTCTCAAACTATCGCCCAATTTCTCTTTTGCCAACGTTTGCAAAACTATTTGAGAAAATTGCATGTGAAAAATTAAGCCAGTATCTTGAAGATAATAATCTACTTTATCAATATCAATTTGGCTTTCGTAAAAATAGAAGTACATCTCTCGCAATAATTGACTTTATTGACAGAATAAGAGATGCTATAGATAAGGGTCAATTATCAATTGGGGTATTTTTAGACTTATCTAAAGCATTTGACACGGTGAACCATGATATACTCCTCCAGAAACTTCCATATTATGGCGTCGTTGGTAAAGAAAAGTTGTGGTTTGAAAGTTACCTAACTAATCGAAAACAATTTGTATGCATTGATGGTGTTAACTCAAACACCATGGAAATAGATTGTGGTGTACCACAGCGCTCGATTTTGGGGCCAATACTATTTCTAATCTACATGGATGATGCAAAAACTTTTAATAGACTGGCTCACCTTGTCCTTTATGCTGATGATATGAATATCCTTATTCATCACAAAAATATTAAAAATATTATATCCTCTATAAATTCAGAACTCGAAGAGCTTGAGGAATGGCTCATCGCTAATAGACTAACTGTTAACCTTTCGAAAACAAATTTTGTGTTGTTCATATCTCAGCAAAGACTAAAACATATGAAAGAACATGCCTCAAACTTAAATATCACGTTTTCTACGAAGAACCTGAAGCGAATTGGTAAGACAAAGTTTTTAGGGACACTAGGTCGTTTAAAAGTTTAGGTCTAGATTTCGAGAAAATTGATATGTAAAATACATGACGTCAACGCTGTGTTGCTATGGTAACACCGATGTCAAACAAACCTACATTTTTGGAATGTTTATTCTATTTCTAGTAAATGGGTGAAGTGGCTAGCCCGACCAAGCTCTGACAGTGGAGTATCAGCCATTCAAAGTGGGTATAGTGCGTCCCTGGAAAATCCAGGCGAGCCACCTTAATAGAGTGGAATGGTTATGAAACCCGGCAGACTTCAAAGGGGCTAACAAACGCGCTGCGATTTATGTTGGAAGGGGGCAAGACAAAAGATTGTGCAGGGTCATAGTTCATTAGCGTCCCCTGGACGACTGAACTCACACGTTTCTATTGGCTGATTGATTAACACATTGGAATTTCTATTGTGTTTTGTGCAGGGTCACGGTTGAAAAAAGCTAACAAAGAAGGTCGCTGGGATTCATAACCATTCCACTCTATTAACTATGATTGCACAATAAAGAAAAGCTAATGACTGCAGTGTTCTGCTTCGCACTGTTCCTGAAAATATTTGAAAGCTTTAATTACTTTTGTATTGTAATTTTCCCATTGTGGGAATTGCTCAGTGACTGACAAGCGCGGCTACTGTAAGAGTTGTAAATTCTATTGTAAGTTAAGCAAAAACAAATCCACCAGATAAATTAAACAAAGTTTATTCAATTTCAAAAACACCTATTGACAGTTTGTTTTCCTTAGTCTCGCAGAGTTGATAACTTTCTTATTTCTCAGTTCTTGGGTTGATATAAGGTACCGTGTTACAAGATTACACTGATTTATATTTCATTGATATTTTTATTGTTGACAAATGCTACACACAGTTGTGTTTTTACCGGGGAGAGCAAAATTAATGACCTAGGTAGTCTAGTCTAGTCTAAAAACTATACTTCAGCTATCATTTTCTAGTCTAGTCTAGAAATTGTTAACCTAGGTAGTCTAGTCTGAAAACTCTACTTTAGCTATCATTTTCTAATCTAGTCTAGAAATTGTATTATTTTCTAGTCTAGTCGTTCTAGACTACAAAGTATCTAGTCTAGAAACTCACAACACCCGATGCCCACAAGCCCTGAACGCCCGCCGCCCGTCCTCCTCCCTCCTCCGCCTTCCTCATCGCTACTCACCTTTGTGCATTACTTCCTAAAGGAAAGATAGATGCAAAAACTTTGTGCAAGGCAAAGATGTTTGATGAACTAGATATTTTCCCTGTCTATGGCAAATAACTTAGGGGATTGCGGGATGCATCACTTACGATTGAAAAGCAGGTAAGCCATATGATTTTGTAAATACCTGTAAGTACCTTGAGATGAAATAAATTATTGGTGAAAGAACGTGTCTTTGGATTGTCTCTTTTGACCCTCGAAATTCGAGAAGTTGAATGAAAAAAAGTAATAAATATCTCGCAATATCTAAACCCCTTTGTAGCGTAAATAGTAAGAACAAACTACTCGTGATAAGCTCTAAACTGTCTTTATTATTTTCCTTTACAGTTAATAACTCATAAGATAATTGTATACAAAATCCACTGTGACTCATTAGATCAACTCTGCTATTGTTCTTGGGGATTAGCGATAACTGAAGGGCCTATTGTTTTGAGGAAAACTCTTGTGATGCAAATTCTTCTCTAAAACTGAACTATAATTACCATACGAATAAAAACAAACCACCAGATAAATTAAACAAAGTTTATTCAATCTCAACAACACCAATTTACAGTTCGTTTTCCTTATAGTCGCGGAGTTGATAACTTTCTTATTTCTCAGTTCTTCTTGTGCCAAGTGGTTGGATAATTTAACAAGATACTTTGATCCACAATTAGGTACAGGGCAGTTTTTCAAAGTCCGATTTTCCATGTTCACTCGTTGAAAGTTAGTATCAAATAGCACAAATCTACTTGATCGTCCATTTTATCTCCTTTCATCCCTTTTGTCGCCTTTCGTCCCTCTTTTTTTCCGTTTTGAAATAAAAAAAGAGGGATAAAAAAAATGAAAAAAGCGGGACGAGAGGCGACAAAAGGGATGAATGAGATAACTATATCCGAATGTGAACACGTCTCTTGTCAGTTGACCCTTTCATCCCTTTTGTCGCTTTTTGTCCCGCTTTTTTCTTTTTTTTATCCCTCTTTTTTTATTTCAAAACGAAAAAAAGCGGGACGAAAGGCGACAAAAGGGATGAAAGGGTCAACTTTCAAAAAATACCTATTGACAGTTTGTTTTCCTTAGTCTCGCAGAGTTGATAACTTTCTTATTTCTCAGTTCTTGGGTTGATATAATGTACCGTGTTACAAGATTACACTGATATATATTTCATTGATGTCAATGCTACAGACAGTTGTGTTTTTACGGAGGAGAGGAAAATTAATGACCTAGGTAGTCTAGTCTAGTCTAAAAACTATACTTCAGCTATCATTTTCTAGTCTAGTCTAGAAATTGTTAACCTAGGTAGTCTAGTCTAAAAACTCTACTTTAGCTATCATTTTCTAATCTAGTCTAGAAATTGTATTATTTTCTAGTCTAGTCGTTCTAGACTACAAAGTATCTAGTCTAGAAAGTCACAACACTCACAACACCCGATGCCCACAAGCCCTGAACAATAGGGCTATTATTTCTATCAAACTGTACTGATGGCCCTTCAGTTATGGTTAATCCCTAAGGACAATAGCAAAGTTGCTCTAATGAGTCATTGTGGATTTACCTTAAACGTTTAGAAATATTCTGATCTCAGAATTACGTTACGAGTGATAGCGAAGGTAATAGCTGTAAGGAAAATAATAAAGACATTTTAGGAGTTCTGTAGGGGTTCTGCTGTGCAGCTGAAATTGAAATCCTCCGCCTTCTATGCCGTCATCAGATTCCACCACACTTTATTGATGAGCAACTGACAGGAGACGTGTCCACATTCGGATATAGTGATCTCCGTTCATCCCTTTTGTCGCCTCTCGTCCTGCTTTTTTCTTTTTTTATCCCTCTTTTTTTTTATTTCAAAACGAAAAAAAAGAGGGACGAAAGGCGACAAAAGGGATGAAAGGAGATAAAAGGGACGATCAAGTAGATTTTATACTAACTTTCAACGAGTGAACATGGAAAATCGGACTTTGAAAAACTGCCCTGTGCCTAATTGTGGATCAAAGTATCTTGTTAAATTATCCAACCACTTGGCACAAGAAGAACTGAGAAATAAGAAAGTTATCAACTCCGCGACTATAAGGAAAACGAACTGTAAATTGGTGTTTTTGAGATTGAATAAACTTTGTTTAATTTATCTGGTGGATTTGTTTTTATTCGTATAAAACTAGTTCAGTTTTAGAGAAGAATTTGCATCACAAGAGTTTTCCTCAAAACAATAGGCCCTTCAGTTATCGCTAATCCCTAAGAACAATAGCAGAGTTGATCTAATGAGTCACACTGGATTTTGTATACAATTATCTTATGAGTTTCTCAAGAGTTTTCCTCAAAACAATAGGGCTATTGTTTCTATCAAACTGTACTGATGGCCCTTCAGTTATCGTTAATCCCTAAGGACAATAGCAAAGTTGCTCTAATGAGTCATTGTGGATTTACCTTAAAGGTTTAGAAATATTCTGATCTCAGAATTACGTTACGAGTGACAGCGAAGGTAATAGCTGTAAGGACATTTTAGGAGTTCTGTAGGGATTCTGCTGTGCAGCTGAAATTGAAATCCTCCGCCTTCTATGCCGTCATCAGATTCCACCACACTTTATTCATGAGCCCCAGACAAAAGATAATCTATTCACGCCCATTTTATTCATGAGCACACCACTTTATTCATGAGAGCGCCACATTTTGTTCATGGGGAAAGACAATAGATAATGAGAAACCACCTCACTTTATTCATGAGCCCCAGACAAAAGATAATTTATTCACCCTTATTTTATTCATGAGCGCACCACTTTATTCATGATTCCAAGACCATAGAACCGTGACGTCATTGAATTAATGAGCGCGCCTTAAAAATTAGCATCCTCCTATACTACTATAGGGCTTACAGAGAATGCCTTTAAAACTAGGTACAGAAACCATACAGCTTCATTCAGAAACGAAAAACACCGAAACGCCACAGAACTGAGCAAATATATATGGACATTAAAGGACAATAACGAAACGTATGAAATCAAGTGGAAAGTCATCAAGAAAGCTCAATCGTACTCTGACGCCACTAAACGTTGTAATTTATGCTTAACTGAAAAATATTATATCTTATGTAAACCTGACCTTTGCACACTTAACAAGCGTAATGAACTCGCGAGTGGCTGTAGGCACCGCAACAAATATCTGCTGCAATTCGTATAACACCTATATATAGTAAAAACATAGCGTGTGTACTATAGCAACACATGTAACATGACCTTTCTATCAATCTATGTAATATTCTTTGTCGAATTATTCACGAATTCCCACCTGAAGAGTACGGACGGTGTTTCCGCACCAGCCGCACGAAACAGCGTTGTAGTGGAAATAAACAGCATGTGAATCAAGAAGAACTCCAATTAATTTGTTTATAAATAGCTCCAACAGTTGAGCACTTTTTGTCCTTTGAAACGTTAAATTCCCTGTGTGTGTATATATATATAATGTGAATAAAATGAAGTATATAAAACTACCTACACTTTTGTAAATTTTAACTTTTTAACTTTTTAAAACCAATTTTAACTGAAGAAGGCCGAACGGCCGAAACGATTTTTAATTAAAGGATTAGTAAGAAGTTCTCTGTCTTCACCTTAAAACTATTATTCAAGTCTATATATATTATATATATATATATTATATATATACACTGAAACAAAAAAACTCTGCAAAAGACTTACATATATCATATATATATATCCTTTATATTTCCATGAAATTTTCTTGACAGGTGTTGCTTTGGTAGACACAAAGAAACATAATAGGCTTTGTTTTCCTTTGTGTGTTGACGGTAACGAAGTAGCAAGTTCAACCGTGAAAGTCTGCCATTTTGGCCTGCAATATTTTGATCACACATTTTCAATAGCAAAAGCGGAAGCCGATCAGTCGCCTTTCTTTAGTTGCTCAATAATCTAAGGGCCGATGTACATGACACGTTTACTGCTCCCGGGGCAAATTGTGTCACGAGATGAAAATGAGTTGTTTTGTGTATGACTTTATCCCTCATAACATTACATTTTTTTACAGGGAATGATCATAATCCAACTATAAATAAATTTGATAAGAAATATCTACGCGGGATTAAACGTGTCATGTAAACAGGCCCTTAGATGAGTACTGCTGACTAGCATTTCTGCGAATTTAGGACAACTCATTTGCATAACGTTCCTTAAATGACGTCATTTCAAGGATTTGTAATGCTTTTTATAGCAATACTACGACCATAAATCGCCCAAAAATGGTTGAACAAGATTTAAGACTTTTTACTGCGCCCAAATAAATGATTTCTGGCTAGGGCTTATAGGCACTTTAACTCGAGCTCCGAGCCACTTCGTGAATTTAAACAAAATGTCATAACTTTTAAGATTTTTGCCAAATTCTGCTCAAATGTTCACAAACAGTACACAATTTATAGATACAACTGATAATGTCAAAAGTTGACCCGATCACACATACTGGAAACTGTTCAAACTTATAACACACATACACAGTGCAAATTTTATCGAAATCCCTTGGGCGGAATTTGCCAAAATTTGGGCTTTGAATTTCTCATCTTACTAACGTTGCCAAAATTGAAAGGACCGTAGCTTTCTGTCAACGGAAATGATTAGAATCCAAGCTGGTTAAAAGTATTTCCCAAAGCTTGGTAAATCTTGATAGCAAACAAAGTTGTGCTACCAAAAACAAAACAAAAGTTGTGAATATTTCTTTCGATAGAGTAGAAAAGTGGAAAAATTGCGAATTTCAGGTTTTCAAAAAAGCCGCTCAAGATAATTTGTTAACGTTTCTGAGCTATAAATTCAATCTTTCATAAGAGTAATACGCCAAATCCTATCGCTGAGAAATATCTACAATTGGAGATATAATTTTTCAAAGAGGAGCACATCAGAGCCGAGGTTTTCCATAGTGCTTTGTTTACATCTAGAGTGGCCAGTCGGCTGACTAATAGGCACGTGCATTCAAAAGTCGAGAAATTATCATAATGACCAGGGGGTACAAGGGTATTTAATTTCTGTAAAAATATGTATAGATTGTTAGAAACTGGTTGTGCATTGTACCTCCTAGTCATTACGATAATTTGTAAACTTTTGAATGCACGCGTGCATATTCCGTCAGTCAGCCGTGGCCACTCTAGATGTAAACAAAACATTCTCCAAAACCTTTGCTCTGATTTCTCCACTTTGAAAAATCATATCTCCAATTATAGTCATTTTCAGCGATAGGATTTTGTGTATTATTCTTATAAATTTTTGAATTGAATGCTCACAACCTTTTTAAAAAAATTCTGGAGTTTAAAAAAAAAATGAAATTAGTAGATTTCGATTTTTTTCTATTTTTCGACTTTTTTACTCTCTCGAAACTAGAAATATTCACAACCTTTTTTCTGTTTTCGCTAGTGCAATTTTATTTGGCATCAAGATTTTGTAAGCTTATAAGCAGTTTGGATTCTAACCACTTCTATTGACAGAAAGCTACGGTCAATTCAACTTTGATAACGTTAGTAAGGTGAGACCAATTTTGTGTTGTTTTCAAGAAATAAATTATTCGACTACATTTCGAGTAATGGCTCAAAATGTCAAAAAAAGTGGGGTTAAAGTTACATCACAATTACGTTAATTGTATGTGTGACCAGGTCAAGATTTTGACATTATTAGTTGTATCAATAAATTGTGTACTGTTTGTGATTTGAGCAGAATCAGGCAAAAATCGTAAAAGTTATGACATTTTGTTTAAATTCACAAAGTGGCTTCGGAGTTTCAATCGAGACGCCTTAAACGCTGCATCGTTTTTTAACGAAATAAAAACTAAAATACTCTCAAAATATCCTTCGTTCATTTCTATTCATTTCTATATTATTAACCCATCGGTAGATGGGAGCAAAAATTAGTGTGGTCGTACTAATAAAAAAAATCAAAACAAATTATTTAGGTTCAACACGGGTATTTGGAATTAGTTCAAAAGCCGCAATTTTCTTGCAATAACGATTCGAATATAATTTAAATTCATTTCTGTATAAAATGATACCCAAAATAACTCATTTTCATCTCGTGACACATTTTGCCCCGGGAGCAGTAAACGCGTCATGCGACCGGCCCTTAGATTATTGAGCAACTAAAGAAAGGCGACTGACCGGCTACCGCTTTTGCTATTGAAAATGTGTAATCAAAATATTGCAGGCCAAAATGGCAGAGTTTCACGGTTGAACAGTTGCTACTTCGTTACCGTCAAACACAAAGGAAAACAAAGCCTATTATGTTTCTTTGTGTCTACCAAAGCAACACCTGTCAAGTAAATTTGATGGAAATATAAAGGATATATGTATATGATATATGTAAGTCTTTTGCAGAGTTTTTTTGTTTCAGTGTATCTATATTATATATATATATGTAATATATATATATATTATATATACAGTCAATGCCAAAAAGGTTGTCCAGCAGAACATAATATAATACTACAATATCCATTGTTTTGGCCTATTGTTTTGGCCTAGACAATAGCCCAAAACAATGGATATTATAGTATTATATTATGTTCTGCTGGACAACCTTTTTGGCATTGACTGTATATATATAAATACATTGTAGAAATGCAGAGAAATGAAAACACTGGAGTTTATTGTGGCAATTAATTTGTTTTACGATTCATGGGATTTTCATGGTACAAGTCTGCCTTTTTCTATCCCATGAAAATAACAGAAAGCCAAACAGCGGAAATTTCCATGGCCCATAGAAATGCTGTAAATAGGCCATGAAAACAGTAAGAGAACTGTCATGGTCACCATTCACAGGATATTCATGGGCCATGAAAACCCCATGAACTTCAACGTCATGAAAATTTGAGTGTCTTCCCCCCTTTTTTGCAACGGTTTACCACGGATACATGTAACTAAAGGAAATGCCTACAGGTTGTCAGAAGGTACAGCTACTGATTATGCATTACAGAAGACAATAGGCGGAGACTAGGTTGATATGGCACGAGTACAGGCTGCAAAGAGCCTCTTGTTTCATCTAAATCCTATTTTATATGCATAAGTTAACCACAGTTAACATTCATTTATTTATTTCATTTCAGAAAAAAAGACTAATGACACAGAAAAATATTTCTCCTCAGATTCTAAATGAATGATTGTTTCACGTCGAATATAGGCTTTCAAGTTTGCACTAACTTCACTTTCTGTCCCTCAACACTTAAACTCATAAGCACTTCACCGCAAACTAAATTCAACCACTCTGATCACAAGGCATGCAGGGAAACCCAACCAATCAGCGGCTAGCTCTCCCCTCATCTTCATTCTCCAAAATAAATTATATAGAAGCCTAAAGCCATTTTGACCTAACACCTTCATATTGCAATCAATGGCCTAAAGTTAATATCCACTGAACGTTTAAAGATAGCTTTTTTTAATAGATTAATTTTTGGGCTCCTGTTTTTAGATATAACTTAGCCGTAATGTAATAATCCTGTACAAATTTTTTAAAGAGTTTAATAGTTAGTTGTTAATTATGATTATAATAGAAGCTTAATATTTTTAGATACTCTTGTAAATAACATTTTATACTTATACCATTAATTGTAAATTTGATGTGTTTTATGGCGGATATGACGTCACATGCACCCCAGCAATTTATAAGATAATATCAATCGATAGTTCATTTAATTAATAATTGAAGATCAATATCAAACATTAATTGCTGTTGGAATTGACGTAGCTAAAGTCCTCATTGTCAGTTCCCCTCTTGATACTAACTGTAAAGGTACCGCAAATGTATTTATCTACTGTTGCAAGCAACTGTGTTAATATCCTTGTGGGAGATGTATGCTCATTCAAAACCAAGCAAATCACACTTAATTACCTGGGTCCCGCTGATAGCGATGTAAAACCCTTGTACATTTTCATGCCTAACTTAATTGCCTAATATTAATGGTAGGTGCCCATCAATCACTTAGTGGTGATGCCGTAACAATGACGATGTCATGTGATTTTAAGCCTGTACCTCACTTCTAATGCCAGTCAGCTCAAACTTTGACAGCCACAGTATTGGGTACCCATGAATCACTTAAGAGGTGATGTTGTAATGATGACATCATTGGTCATGTGATTTTTAGTAAAAAGTAAAGGTATTCATTAATATAGTGCAAATTCTGTATGAATATATTCAAATGAACTTCACAAGGTTATTTTTGTGATACGTAGGGATTGCTATTGTGGTGCAATGTGCTGCCGTGCAGTTTACAATCATTAATTAGCAATTGTTAGTACCTCAGATTACCAGGCTGTTGTGTTGGGAGACAATCCACTTCTCTTTCTCGAAATAACACAACAGGTTCTTCGTCCCTCTCGTACAGATTAGAAGAGGAAGGAGACTAGACCAATGGCTAATACGTCACTGCCAGGATTTGAACTCCCCAACCTCCTGCACTCCAGACCGTGCTCTACCAACTGAGCTAACCAGTGAGTACATGCCCGTATCTCCCTCATTTCTAACGGCATGAGGTCAAACTCTGACATCCATGGTATTGGGCCTCCATAAATCACTTACATTACCTTGGATCAATAACTGTATGCAACAAAATTCCCGGCAAATAATGCTTCCCAATGATTCAAGAAAACAGGTATTGTGCAAGGTTTTATTCACTCAGCTCAGGTGGGAATTGTCGTACTGATACAAGATATTTAATTGTTTTGTGTATTCAAAAACAACATAGATAGCCTGCGAAACAGGCCCTCTGTGTTATTTCAACGCAAAGGAAGGGATAAAATAACTTGGCCTCGTGAAAATGGAAAAAGGAGACTGGCACGAGAGAGGAGAAGGAGGGTCCTGCAGCCTTCCCTAAAACATTTTCATTTCCCGTTCAGATTCTGTACGGGAAATACTAATTGGTCAATTAGCTGTCATCGCTGTCATGTGTCACGAAATTTCGCACATTCCTCCTGCAAACTGACTGAAATGGTGGCGATAAGAGAGAAGTGATCGAGCAGTTGAGCATTAATTCAGGAAAGTATTTAGAAGAACAAAGCAGGCAGTGAAAGGCGAGATGATTTTGGTGGTTTTTATTTTCCGACAGTTTCCGTCGAAGTAGAGTCAGCCAGGACTTTATAGCGCTTCGGCAGTTGTCATTAACCCATTTGCAAAGCATTGTGAAGAATCAGTTAATCGAAACTAAATACACTGGGACTAAAAGCCATCTCCCTCTATGACGTAGACGTAGAACTGAAGGAAATTACGGAGATCCCTAAAGTAATTTTCGCGTCTGCTGTTCGAGTGAAAGAGAGTCGGTCAGGGACAAGTACATGAACACGGGGACTGAGCAACTTTATAGAGGCCGTGGTCGTGAATAAATCCCACAGTGTAGAGACTTGGACAGAATAAATAAAGGTAGAAACAATAAACTGCGCAATGTTTTGAGTGCATGTCTTAGATACCGACAAAATGTTCAATTGACATGTTTTAATAATCATATGCATGTCATCAGGGCTCCCGTCATGTTAAACCCATGCGGAAAAGGGCAGAATTCAAATTTCAGTAAGATGGCAGCAGGCGCTTAAACTCGCTTCGCTCTGATAGAAATCTCGCTCTGCTCGTACTCCGCTCAATAACCAACTCGCTTTGCTCGCAAGACATACTTTCTGGGGTCTCTTCTCAAAGCGCCTGTTTTGCAGGCTACAACAGCCTTAATGTCTGATATAATGCACAAGAAGAACAATCGGACTGGATAAGCAGGGGCACCCATCGGCCACTTTCGGCTAATAATCTGTTCGGATGAAAAACGTTGTCTATACTTTTATGTAATTGGAAAACGTAGGCTACAATTTTCGGAATTTTCATAAATTTGCGAGTACAGATATTTTGGGCTACAATTTTCGGAACATCGGCGGAATAAAGAACAATGAATATGCTCGCCTAAAATTTTCGTAAAAATCGGTAAATTTTTACCCTTTTTGATTTTTCGAATATCGCAAAACATCAAAACATTTTCAGGTCTCATGTTAGTGAATGCGGAGTATTTCGAAACACCTTGTTAACACCCGAGATTTTCGGATGCAGTTTTTTCCCCTGTCAGATTCGACAACCAATTTACAGTCCCTAGACTTTCGGTGTAATCAGTGAAAGTTAAGATTCTGAGAAAAAGGTTGCCTAAAATGTTCTGTTTTCGTCAAGGCCTCTGTCACACCTAAGAATTTCGGAATGACAATTAAAGCGCCCTAAAATATTCAAGACTGTCTAAGTTCCCCTAGGTTCACCGAACAGATAAAATTTTACCAGCGCAGTTTCCAATTTCATTTGTTGGCGTTAAGTGCTTTAGAAGTAATATAATGGCATATTAAAGCATTTTAGCGAAATCTCTCGTTGGGTGCTCCTGGATAAGGAACACTAACTATTAATAATAGATAATTATTCGGCCAACAGCCATTTAAAAAATCAAAAATATTGCTGCCGGCCTCATTAATTGTCTAATACATGTAAATAGTGGCTTTTAGAACATCAACCTCCCTGCTTTGCAGCTCGGTATATTTAACAATTATTTGCGTCATGCTCAGTTGATATTGGTGAATATTCCCCGAGACAAAGTCGAGGGGAATATTCACCAATATCGACTGAGCATGACGCAAATATTTTTTTTAGTATTTTCAACACGGGAACCTCAACACAAAATGAGAATTGGTGTTTCTTAGCTTTATTTCTCAAATATAAGGCGTGACAAATGTAATGCATGTCAGAATAATTTACATAAAACTCTACCCAGGCCAAAATCACTGGATCTTGCTCAAAACTTTCAGTTTCATCGATGATCGCTCGTTTAGAACATAAAAAAGTAGGGAAATCTGTATTCAACAAAGTCTTTAAGTCCTTCAAAATCGTTGATCAACAAATATGGGGATTACATCAAGAAAAAAAGAGCGAGCAAAGTTTATTTAAAGTGCCTATGAACCATATTTTTTATTTTAGATATCAATTCTAAATCAAGTGAATAGTAGAATGGTAAAATATATTTTGCTTTGAATGCTATGCCGCTGAGTTAAGGAGGTTTTAATATCCAAAATGCTAATTACATGACGTCAGGGGAGGCACAATTATTATACAAAATTATGTGTTACAATTAAACAAATTTTTCAAATTATCAGTGTTATACTCATGGTTGAAATAAAATGATGTTAGAAATTTGTTTTCCTATATCAGTAGAAACGCCCATCCACAACCACTAAGAAGTGATTGCAGATACCTCCCCTGACGTCAAGTAATTAGCATTTTGGATATTAAAACCTCCTTAACTCAGCGGCACAGCATTCAGAGCAAAATATATTTTACCATTCTACTATTCACTCGATTTAGAATTGATCTAAAATAAAAAATAAATGTTCATAGGCACTTTAAAGTTGAAGTTGAATGTGCAGTTGGCAAATGATCCGCCAGAGATTAGACCATGTGCATTGGAAATGCTAGGTTTTTTTAAATTTAAACATATAATTTCCTAGCGTTTGCCTCAAGAGCACTAGGCGTTTGCCTCAAGAGCACCAGGTTCTCATCTAGGAAGCTCATGCACACTACAGTTACAAATACAATTTTTACAGCGAGTAAGGTAGAGAAAAAGGAAGTGACTTATAATAATGATAGATAAAGCAGGGAAACAGAAAGCAGGAACAATAGATGACAATAAGTAAATAGTAAAAAATAATATGTCAAATATATTGCGATAATTAGAAAAACTTACAGGGACAAAAAAAAATCACTATAAATTGGTAATACTACTGTAAAGCCAGTTAAATTAATCAAAGCGTTTGTTTCAATAATATAAGACTGTATTGCTTTAAAAACCTCTATATTTTCATTACTGCTTAATTCAGAAGAGCCATGGAGTATATGTTCACTTTCATATTATCCGATGTGACTTGCCAGTCAACGGATGCAAATAACATGACGCACTGCGGCATATAGAGGACAATCTAATAAATAGCGTTTAACAGTTTCCTTGGCAAGTCCGCAGAGACAAAAAGCTGTTGGTGCGCGATTGATTTTAAATAGGTTATCATTTAAAGCAGAGTTACCTAATCTTAAGCAAGTGTGACATATTGATGCAAATTTGGTGACGGAAAACTCGTAGAGTCTGTCATAATCCTTTCTACTAAAGCTTTCCTTTAGAGCTCTCTTAAAACCAGGTAATTGCGGTATGCTTGCTATAGTTGGACTTAAATCGTTCCATAATCGTATTGAGAGATGGCAGAAAAGAACAACGGAAACGCTCAGTACGACAGGGCAACAGTGTATAATTTTCATTGGAGTGAAGGATATATTGACTACATTAACATACTTACTCGGACAAGGACTCTTTTATATAAGCAGGAGTTAAACGTTTGACCATTTCGTAAAACGTAACGGTCCTATGAACAGTTCTTCTATTTTTAAGGTCTACAAGCCCCAACTCATTTCATAGCTCCTGATATAACTCTAGTTGCTTCATACTGCACATTTTCTAGCAAAGCACATTTGTAAGCTCGTGCGTAAAGTTAAACGATTAACTTTATATTTGATGCCTTTAATCATATTAAGAACATTTGATGCCTTCTGGTGTAATTGTAAAATGTGGTTTCTCCAAGAAAGGTTACTGGATAGGGTAAGACCAAGGTGTTTATGACTATCAACCTCCTTAATACTTTCATTATTCATAAATAGCGGTGGATGGTAGAACTTTGAACGCTTTACCGAAAAAATCATAGTCTTAGATTTCGAGGCATTCATTGTAACAAGCCAGGTTTTCACCCAGGTATCATTTTTTTCCAAATCAGAATTCAGCTTAGTTTCAACATCCAACGTAGGGTTACGTTCAACAATTTCTAATAGTGTAGTATCATCTGCATAAAGATAGCAATTCTATGAAATTCCAGTCAAATCATTAATGCAGATTAAGAAAAGAAGTGGACCAAATACGGAGCCTATGGGACCCCGGCTAGTTGCAGTCGAGTTTTCATGAATGAGTTCGAATCCTGGGCAGCTTCAAGAGACGATATGACTCTAGAATTAGACTGGAAACTTTATTGGAGTGGCAGATTTTCCACTGATCGTAGTGCTACATGGTACTCGGGATTTAGGAATTTAGTTAGGGCTGGAACTCATGTCTCTGAATTGCTCGAAGGTTGGCCGACTATTGTAAGACTCAAGACTTGTCCCTTTTATGTCCAGTGACTGCCCTGGTATAACGGTTTTTCATTTTAATAGCAGAAAGAACATTCACAGTCGTCGCTCTGACGCAGTGGTTTGTAAATGGGGGCTTGATTCCAACTTTGATGCACATATTCTTCATCATATTTTCCAATGTGTTATGGCCGAGTGGAACCAAGAAGTACCAAAGACGCATTGAGGGAAGGGACTTGGACAGAGGTTTCTGGAAAAGGGCTTCATTTTCTGTGTTCAGATGGGACAAATGCCTTCACAAGAGCCAAAGGACACCTCGGGGAGCCTTTACATTTAGACTGTTTGCTCGCCAAACAGAACAACAATCCCTTCTGTCCTGGTAATGTACCTATCAAATCGAAACATCAACATATCCTTTTGAATTTTTGGAAAATAATAACTAATTCCCATCCCCGGCCGGGCCAAAAATGTTGTTCAAATGCCCCACCCCATCGTCGTATTAGGCGATCAAATGCCACTACCCCCGGGACATAGTATTCAGCTAAGTTGTGACAGCGCATTTTGTTTTTTACAGACAGTTTAAATATTCGTAAGCAATTTACGTTTATATTTTAATACCTTCGAATACAGCACAAAGCTTTTGGATTCCCGTTGTTTCCAAGCCAGCAGAATTTTGTCCTTTGAAGTCGTCTAAAGTGACCTCCCCGCTCCAATTCCGCCATGATTTCGATCGAGAAAACCACACAGTACATAATGTGTAATGGAGACAACTTGTTCAAATTTCCCACCCCTCCCTCCGGTGTCAAATTCCCCACCCCAAGGACGCTCGGTTTACCTTTAATGTCGGCAATGTTGCAGGACTTAAATTGGCCTAGCTTAGCATCCTTAAGGAAGTGTAACAGACTGATTAAAATGTATAAGATCCTAAATAGTCATACTGCCATCGACGCTAAACACGATGTATCTTTTACACAAACTTTGACCAGACGCAAACACAAATTATAACTTCTATAAACTGTTTCAAGTATTCTTTTTTCCCACCTACAGTTCCTGAATGGAATACTTGCCTAGCCACACAACGGATGCTGATTAGTTAAGGTTAACGTTGCTATGTAAACACGACCGCTACCCTTATTTCTCATTTAATTTAATTATTTATTATGAACTATTTATTTCATTATACTGAATTTTTATGTATAATCTTGGTGTGAAGCAACTCAGCATAACCAAGTAATAAACAGAAGCTACCGATGTCAAATTCCCTACTCCCCGGGCACAAAAACGAGTCAAATGTCAAATGCCCTGGGGTTGCCCGGGGGGGGGGAGTGGAGATGTTAATATTTCGATGATCCGTACATAATCGTGCTTCTGAGGAGCATTATCGAAGAACAGATAAAGTCCAACGACTTTTGCCTGAAAGCGAAAGCTTCCGAAAAGACGAAAGTGATATACGCGCCGCCGAGGAAGTTCTGTCTACAGAGTTCCTCGATTTGTTGAGGGACGAGTCTATGCCATTCAGCAAGAATCTGTCGTCAATATTTGTAGACTTGGCTTCTACTATCTGCATGAATTAGCACAAGTTAAAGCGAGGTGGTAAACTTAAACTTAAGTTGTTCGTTTATATTTGCAATTAGGAAATGTTTCCCGCATTATACATTACCTCGCGAGATTTAAGTCACTTTGATTTGCATGAACAGCATATTTTGAAAGAAGAAAATGTTAAGATGGTTATCCAAACTTACTAGGTATCAATTAACCAACTGTGTGGCATTCGTCTACAACTAACTATTGACTACAAATTCTTGCTCAAATCGAGGAACTCGGTAGACAGAACTTGCTCGGCGGACGCGTATATCACTTGATATTTGTTGTCAACAATATCCCTTAAAATTGCTTTCGTCTTTTCGATAGCTTTACCCTTAGGTCTCAGAGGCTTTCTTTCATCAGAGAGAAGAGAACGTAGCTTTTTATTCCGTCGGAGAGAATAGAACGGAGCCGCGAAGCAGCGAATAACAAGCCGCGAAGCGGTGAGAAGGGAAGAGAGAAGAGAGCCTCTGGTAGTTTGCGACCGTTAACTGATCGTACCACGCCAAAACATTTTAACTAGGGACAAGATCTGTCAGGAGGTCTTCACCTCTCAAAACCTTGCATTTAATTGGACCCCATTTGGACTGCACTGACAAAGAATTCCATTGTTTTAGGGTTAGGGTTTGTATTGTTTCAGGGTTAGGCATTGTTTGGATAGCCAGTACTATTCCAGGTTCTGAGGAGGTGAAGGCCGCCCCAGATCTGTCCCTTCCTCCTGATTGGAAGAATATTTAATTACCTTATAGACTTCTCTGATTGGCTATTGTCTAGTGATATAGGGGAGAGAGGACAATTGCTATCGAAGGAGTGGCATTCAAGTAGGCATGGGGTGGAGGGCTAGTTAGAAAATTTCTATCAACGGGGGGCGAGATAAGTGGAAATTCGAAAGGCGTCCGAACAGAGCATGGCATTTTGTGGACATCGGTAGTTTCAAGTTTTATTTACTTTGCACTATTTACATAAATAAACACAACAGTACATTTTGAAGAAGAAGAAAAAAGTGAAGAAATAAATACAGTTTACATTTCAAATAGTTGGTAGTGCGCAGTGACCAAAGGAGCAAAAGCTTTCGAGTTGATCACTAGGATAGGCACGAAATCAACGAAGATATCTATGGCTACCGATGCCCTCTTGGATTATGTTGCGTTGACAGTTATACGATGAATGTATGAGTAACGTCCAGAAGAAAGCGCTTTCCGCTCTTGTTAACCGGCGTCGAGATGTGTTCGCCATTTTGCCAAAGGGACATGGAAAGTCGCTGATCTTTCAATATTTTGTGACCTTTTTTGCGAGTTAACTTATGTTTATTTTATTATCAGCTGTTTCAAGTCATAACATGTTACCCTTCCCAGAGGGAATGTGGCGATCTCTGGGGCCAGGATATTATATTAAAGTCAAAATATGTCGGGTTAAAGTGACAAATATTATCACCTCTGTCCTTGTGACAGGAGAGCTTGTATTCCCAAATACATCATCTGATACTGAGAGTGGTAGCGGCGAGATATTTTCATCTGTGCTCGGAGACTTGCATTTCAGATCGAGGAAACAATACTAGTCGAATAGCCGGCTTGACAATAACAATATCACTTGGTTCACTTCTGGCTTTCTTTCTCTCTTCTTGGAGTTGAACGACCTTTATCGGCGAATCTCTAGCGCATCTCTTTTGTCGCTCATCTATGCGTTCTTCAACTTGAAGTCGAACGGACTTCTCATAAGCCATTCGAAAAGAAGCAAGCTGCTTCTCTGTCTCTGAGTGTTTTTCGAACTCTATGAACTCCCAGTAGAACTTCAGACATAAGTTCTCTGATACCCTTGGGACAGAAACGATTTCTCCAACGCCAACAACGATAGCCAAACACCTCAAAAATATTCAGTCTCGTTCCTGCTCTTTGGCCCAAAGATATTGACGGACGATCTTCCACTGGCTTTTATGTGGACCCTACATATTCTGCAATATTGATTACGAATCGACTTTACAGGTTTCAGGAGTTTTAGGCGATGTTTGACATTTACTCATATGTATTCCCACTCAAAACTGCATGTAAAAGCTCTTGACCTCCTGTCATACGAAACCCGCGAAAAACAGCAGTCAAATTAATATCATTTGTACTCCCTGGAAAGTAGTATTTCCACACTACCACTTTTCCTTTCCTACTACCCCAGAACAAAACCAATCACGTGGGAGGTGTGTTGTGATTGGTTCCTCGTTAATTGATCTAGTGATGTTGATTGGCACCTATCGTTAGCACGATAGTGAGAAACTGTCGTGGGCTACCAGAGGCTTTCTTCTCTCTTCCCTACTCACCGCTTCGCGGCTCCATTCTCGAAAGCCTCTGGGACCAAGATGTGGTGTTTTAAGATATTTATTTAAAGGAAATCTTACATGCAAACTGCCACCGAAACGTGCCCGTGCTAGTCCTACATCCGATCTTATACCTGGGACCTAAGTATTCACAATGACATTCCAAATAAGGCTAGCAACACTACATCCCTCCATTCTTAGAAATAAAATTACATACAAACTAAATATAGTAAAACTGCTGTCAAAACGTTGGTCAAATATCTAGTGTTCTGAATCGCCAAGGTTGCGTACTTAGCGTTTACTGAACGTGTGCAACGTAAACTCTGTTATATCACGTTTACTACCCTACAGTTCACAGATACAGTTCAAAGTCTTTGAACCGCCTTCCTGGACGTGACCTTAATCTCTCTGAGTAGTCTCTCTGGGATGTCCGTCACTGGACTCTGTTCATCAGGGCCTTGTCCACCAGGACTTTGTTTATCTTCACCTTCCTCCAGCTCTGAACCTTCATCCTTGCTCGAGAGTTTCTTGTGATCACAGTGGTGTCTTCTTTCTTTGCCGTCACCATTGTTCCTTTTTTTGTTCACAATGTATGGCTCCGTGTGATAGGGTGTGTCGCTCTTCCTCTTAGGATCGTCGCGTTCAACGAGTACCGTATCGCCTTCTTGGTTTATTGATGGCTTCACATAAGCTTTGTTATCCGCATAAGCCTTCATCTTAGCTTTTGCCTTACGGTCTCGATCTTCCATTTCTGGTTCTTGCTGAGGTTTCTTTACTTCGGGGAGCTTAGTCTTGAGTGCTCGTCCAAATAACGCAGTTGCAGGAGGAACTCCAGTGGTAGTGTGTGGAGTAGCTCGATAGTTCCTAAGAAATCTATGCATCTCCTGTTTCTAATTCTCATGTTCAACATTTGCTGTCTTGACCACTTTTTTACTGTTCGCACAAATCTTTCAACTTCGCCATTGGTTCTAGGCCATCTTGGAGTTATCTTCCGATGCTTGAAACCAAGATCTTGCGCAAATGACTGAAGGTCGTGGCTATTGAATGGGGTACCATTGTCCGTCTTAACCACATTCAGAGTAAACTTTGTCTAGCCTTCGTAGTACGGTATTTGCCGATGTTGATTTAACAGTGTCCACTATTGGATATCTGGAGTAATCATCCGTAATTATTGATACTCACTGTTCGGAAGTTCGGCGAAGTCCATGCTGACTTCCTTCCATGGGGATGTGATCAGACACGCACCACACTATTTTACTTCTTTTGTGTACCATGCCGTCTATGCCTGGGTACCAGATTTTTTCTCGCAACAGTGCTTTGGTCTTAACGAGGCCTTGGTGTCCTTCGTGAGCTAATTGAACTGTCTTTCTCTTGAGACTCTTCGGGATTATGATGCGGTTCCCTCTCAGTAGTAGTTTTCCTTGTGCATCAACCGTTATTTCGTCTCGAATGCGTTCAAAGGACTTGAATGTGTCTTTGTTGACAGCCGAGTCATCCAAAGCTGCATACCACTTGCATGTCTGCACCGCTCAGCGTTCAAGCCTACATGTAGGTGTGGGCTTAGATTTCGGGTTTCCTTAGATTGCTACTAGAGGCTTGTGGTCTGTGTAGATATTAACGGGATGTCCATATATGTAGATGTGGAGGTGCTCGCACACCCATACAACCGCCAGCGCCCCTATCTCGGTTAGCGAGTACCGATGCTCTACTGGACTTAGCGCTCTACTTGCGTAAGCTACAACATGTCGTTCATCCGCGTTGTCGTTATCTCGTTGTGCGAGAATTGCTGCCAGTCCGACTGGGCTCGCATCTACTGAGATCTCCGTCCTCTTGTTTGTGTCTAAGTAAGCCATTACAGGCGCTGTCACTAGATTCTCTCATAGCATTGCCACAGCTTCCTCGTGCAGAGTCGACCATTCCCATACCACGTCTTTCTTCGTAAGGTTTTGGAGTGGCTCTGTTATGGTCGCGTAGCTTGGAATGAAACGAGTAATTGGTCATCCCAAGTAGGCTTCGTACCTCGCTTGGATTCTCAGGCGTTTCCATCTCTAGTATGGCCAGGACTTTCTTTGGGTCTGGTGAAATGCCTTTCTCCGAGAACACGTATCCAAAGAACTCGAGACTTCCTTTGTTGAACTCACACTTCTTCTTGTTTAGTGCGAGTCCCTTCTCACGTAACCGCTTGAATAGTTCTGTTACGAGAGGATTACGACCCGGGATCTTCACTTCTGGCTTCTTTTTACTTTCTTCTTGCACATGACATTACACTGCTACTACGGACTAACTACAGACTAACGATATACTAACTATAATTTACAGAACCTTTTGGCTTTCTTTTATGTTCTCGAACCAGACAGTATGCCCGCGGGAGTCCCTAGATCGGGTAACTTTTGAGGAGCTCTCTCCTTTTCTGTTCAAAATTTCTACCAAATAAGGTTGCATAGTTTCGATGTTTTGATAAAGTTGTCAACGATGTCAATTTAATGTAAGTATGCACGCTGGTGTGATACTGCCTGTTCCTGAAACAGCCAAGGCTACAATCCTGATATCGAGGCCACAAGCACAAGTGTCAATCATTCATTTGTTTAACTAATCACGAGATTCCCAACTTTTTCATATTTTGTTTCATATTAAAAAGCGTAACTAAGAATAGGCAACTAATTCATAAACATTCCTAGTAATTCCTGGTATCCCAAAATGGACTCACTTAATTATAAAAGCTCATCGAAGCTCTCAAAATCAACTGCGAAGCTAAAAGTGTAAATTAAGTACAACCTAAGCATAGTCAGCAAGTTTTCTCCTAGTTCCAAAGGTTGCTCATTTTGAGACACTAGCACGTGAAGACTGTCTACAATTAATTAACATGATATTCATAGTAGATTAAATTTAGGATATGACTTCAATGATAAAAATACGCTGCGTGATTATTGTCACGTAACAGTTCCATATACCAGTACATCATCGCTTACGTTCAGTACTCCTTGGATACCGCTTATGGCTTTGCGAATGGCATTTTGGAAGATTTCTGCTGCGCACGAAATTCCAAAGTTTAGTCGGCGGAATCGTCGAAGACCAAACTTGGTACTGAACGTCGTGATATAATGGGACTCTGGTGCAAGTTCAAGCTGGTTGCAGCCTTGGTTTAAGTCGATCTTGCTGAACACCTTCGCACCATTCAGGTAGTTGAACATTTCGTTCAACGTGGCGGTTTCGGGGCAACTACTACTGGAGATACCATGGGGTTGGACCCTCTTAATTCTTCAATTACACGGAGTTCTTCATCTTTCTTGAGTTGCTCTTTTAGTTTGCTTCTAATGTGGAAGGGAACTCTTCGGTGTGGCTGGGCTACCGGCTGGACGGTGTTGTCAATGTCAGTGGAGTTTTACTTGAAAAAAAAATCAATTTTCCCAGCCCCTTGAATAAATCTGTATATTCTTGCGCGTGTTGTTCTGCTCTCGTTTCCTGGAGCTTGGTGTTTGTCACAGGCTGTACTTTTTGTAGCAACTCCAATTGTTGTGACGTCTTCCAGCTTAGTAATGATCCTCCAGAACCATCCACTACGTAAAACACGTCTTCCACAATTTTTGACGTTGACTCAAGAGTGGTGTGGAATTTACCTCTCACTCTGAGTGGATCACTGGACTTGTACGGGTAGATTTTTACTTTAGTCTTCTCAAGTTCTGGGATCTTTGATAACTTCCGGTAGTCTTTCTCGTCCAGCACGATGATACTAGCACCTGAATCAGCCATGATCGTGATTGGAGTGCCATGGACAACGACTTCGAATAACGGTTGTGGTTCTGGCTTGACTGCGCTGATGGAAAACAAATACGCTTCGTCACCTGAGCTGGAACTTTCGTTGACCATTTTGTTTATGTTCGGCTTCTGTTGTTTTTCTTGATTTTTCTTGTGTGTATCTTTAGATCTGCACACGGCTTCAAAGTGGTTTAATTTGCCACAGCTTCCTACAGGACTTCTGATACGCTGGACATGTGGTTTCCCGCCCGGATGTGGGTATTCTTTTCCACAGTTTCTGCAAACACCATTCTCTGTGTTGCTCGACTTCCGGCTTATCCCAGTTACGCGCGACTTGTCACGTGACCGTCCGCCATCTTGCTTTTGGGCTGCATGGTTTCCGTCTGGATTCCTTCCAAGTTTGTTTACTGGATGCTTGTCCTCTATGCTCGCCGCCTGGGATTTGGATATTTCCATGGCTTTTCCGGCTTCCAACAGCTAACCTAAGGTGAGACTAGGTTTTTCGAATGCTTTCAAGCGAAGCTTGTGGGATGTGCAGTTTTGAACGATTTGTGTTTTAATCTCTCGATCTGTGTCTACGAATTCGCATGTGGTCGCGAGCCGTCTCAATCTTGTATGAAACGCCGAAATACTTTCTTGGTTTTCTTGCTTGGCCTGTCGAAACATGCATGTACATCTCATATTCTCTGTTTTACTTCGGCGTGAAGTAGTTAGTGAGTGCTTGACTTGCTTTTTCTAGTGGGTTTTCTTCTTCTCCTGCTTCTGTGTTGGGCAGTGTGTCGAAGATTTCACCAGCGTAATGTAGTAAAAGAGCTCTTTGCCTTTTGCTATCTTCTATTCCCATCGCTAGTATGAGATTCTGAAAACGAGCTAGCCATTTCTTCCATCGGACTCTGACGGCGCCTTGTTCTGAATGCACTTCGAATTCTGGAAACTGCGGAGAGTTGCCATGCTTCTTGTATTTCCTTCTTTAGATCCTTTACAAACTTCCTCGCTGCCTTAAGTACTTCTTTTCACCGGAAAAATAGTTGAGGCTTACTTGTGGAGTGTTGAGATCCGTATCCTCGTCGCCAATGTGGTGTTTAAGGTATTTATTTAAAGGAAATCTTACATGCAAACCGCCACCGAAACGTGCCCGTGCTAATTCTACATCCGATCTTATATCCGGGAACTAAGTATTCACAATGACATTCCAAATAAGGCTAGCAACACCACATAGGGTATGAAAGCTTTCGCTTTTAGACAAAAGTCGTTGCCACTTATCTGTTTTTCGATAATGCTTCTTAGAGGCACAAAGGCTTTGCTCGGGTTGTTGTCCTGCTTGGCGAGCAAATTGTTTTTTGGTAAATTCAGCTTTTTTTCCAAAGCCCGTTGGAAGCACAACCAACACAACAAGAAGCTCTCAATGTCTTGCTTTTGTTCATCCTTTAAAATTAAGCCGCCAAGCTGACGAGATAAAGCTTCAAAAACTTGATAAAAATCCATAGCGCCGTTACAGTTCTCTCTCGTCGCCATTTTCGCAGCGAAATGGAATATCTATCAAGTCTCTATTGTTTAATTGATCAATCACGATTTTCCGTTGCTGGAGCGACTGAAATTGCTGAACGCGCTCTAATGGGCAAAGGTTGCAGTCCCTTTATTTTGATTTTGTCCCCCGCCCTCCTACCCTCCGGGGAGTTCGTTCGCGCCCAACCCGTACTCGGCCAAAACGTCGTTTTTCGAGTTTTTCGTGACTAGACACCAGGGAAAATAAAGGGACTGTTCGCAGTCTACTTTACATTCAAATAGTTTACCATCGGAAGTGTCATCGGAGTTTCGATGCAAAAACAGTTCCTGGACGTTCTGTTTATTAAACTCCTCCTCAGATACAGCACTGTCATTTTAGGAGGTCCATTTCAGGGTAATAAGTTCATGTCCTAGATACACCAATATGTTACTGACGTTCTATGACCGAAACATAATAGAACGTAATTAACCTATTGTTGTATCTAGGACATGAACTTATTACCCATTTCAGCCCCTAAGAGCTGTTTTGGCTTTTTAATATAGCGGCCATTTTGGATAGAAGGAAGATGGGCCAATACAAAACAAAAGAACTGTTATGGACCCTTAAGGGCTGTTTTGGCCTCCTTTATAAGTGCTGTTTTGGACAGATACGAGGCCGAAATGAAACATATCCAATTTCGGTTGATTAAGTTCTATTTGGACTTTCTGAAATAAGTACTGGTTTGGCCCCAACGGAGGCCAAAACAAACCAAAGTACTGTTATGGCCCCTTAGGGACTGTTTTGGCCTCCTTTGTTAGTGCTTCATTGGGAAGACGTCAGACAAATAAATATGTCAGGTACATGAAGCAGCACTTGTTATAGAAAGACACAACAGACGGATAATCCATTGAAGTATTGGATCTGTCCAGAATAGTACTAGTACATGAGGCCGAAACAGCCTTTATAAAGAGGCCTAAACTGAGTACTATTGTTTTATTTTGACCTACATTGGGGCCAAATTACGATTCAACCGAAATGTTGTTTCCTCGATATTCCCTTTGGTCCACTTCTGGCAAGCAAGAGTAAAGAGTAAACGCTATAATAACCCGTGCATGTTATTATTACAGTCTTCACTGAAGTGCGACTGTGAATGTTTACATCACATTTCCTACACTTACTAGTGCTACGCGGCAAACATGATTTTATATCATAACTACATATACATATATAATCCTCAGTTGTAAAATTGCGTTTAGCCGACCGTGATCAAACGAGTACCGCCTATATTTAATTAGTTTAGGGTAGGAGGAGTTTTTCAGGCCTCCAGGGATTGGCTAAAGACTAGATTCAAATTAGGCGCCAAAGTTAGACTAGACAAAGGACTTGATCGCTATACAAACAAGAGCCCATCTGGGCTTTCACTCGGGCCACATGAGATTGAAGATGAAATACACTTTCATTTGAAATCCTCTTAGTAATAACCAAAGGGAAGAATTATTAACTGAATTTAGCAGTCTTTAGGAGTGGCCGGTAGCGTGGTGACTTTCATTCTCTGCTCCTCTAGTATATATGTAATTTAATATTTTAATTTTTCTCGTATGTTGACCTTTTAATTTAAACACTACTTATTCGTTTAACACACTGCATTTGAGAAGGCATATATTCATTGTTTTGAACCCGAGAATTAACCGTACTACCGTACTTCATGGTCCCTTTCTTTAGTAGTGGTTGTCGGTCAGGTGATTGTAAACTCTCGTCATTTAGCACAGAAAATGTATTCTGATGAATAGGGATCGGGTTGTCATGTAAGAAAGATGGCTCTTGAACAAACTGATTCGTTGCTAAAGCTTCAGTAGGTTGGGTAGTCTCGGAACACTGGAGACCTTGGTCTTTCATAGTCTTCTTTTTTGTATTCTTGATATATTTTTTAAAG
The DNA here is from genome assembly GCA_030867875.1 of Actinernus sp. WN-2022. Lineage (NCBI taxonomy): Eukaryota > Metazoa > Cnidaria > Anthozoa > Actiniaria > Actinernidae > Actinernus > Actinernus sp. WN-2022. The sequence goes on from JAOWCC010001210.1 coordinate 32,263,468, forward strand.
TTTGAAAGTCGGATCTCAGCTTTATTATATCCGCTTTCAACTCGCCATTTTCAACTTCTAGGTCAATAATACGCGATGACAGCATCTTGATTTCGGTCTTGTATATATTATCTTGCTGCACTAATTTGTCTTCCAAATGACTGAGTTTCGTTTTGATGTGACGAGAGTAAGAATTCATTACGCATATCAGTTAGGTCAGCCTCCATGTTACAAATCAAGGTCATTAAAGCAACGAGAGAGTTCTTATTGCGGGCTTGACAATCCTCGTGAATAATCTAAATAATTCCGTCTCTTCCGGTTTGAATTTGACTCTTGTGTATGTTGTTTTTGGAGTTTCAAGGATATGTTGATCCAAAACTACAGGCCTTGGGGTTTTTCATTGACTTGTGAACTTGCAGGCTCTGTAATCTGTTTTGTTTTCTTAGTATAACATAAAGTGTTGAACATGTTCATGTTCTCAAGCATGTCGCGCGTGACCTCTGTTTCTTCATTCATTAAGTTCTCTACTTTCATCTGTAATCTGGGAAACTCAATCTTTGCCCATGCCTTGGCACATAACTATTCCTGTTGTTAAGTAGACGTGGATGATTATAAGTAATTATTCAGTCAGTTATGTGCCGCGTGGATGGAGTTTTTACAAGCTCGCTCAAAAGGTCCGAATTCAACAGTATATTTCAAGAACAAGATTTGAATATGATGATATCTTCTGCAACTGACAGGCATTACATTACTGGATGAGATGAATTGCTGGAAAATCTGCGGTACAGAAGGTGAGAATGCAGAAATTGTATTCAGTTACCGCTAATGATGTCGTGATTTTAGTTCACGTTACGAAACTACAATTAGTTAGTTTTTTTTCTAGTAATTCAGTTCCCTAATTTGTTAATACTGTTCATTAAAGTAATGTTCTAGAATATATTTCAATAAACTAGTCGTTTAAAGCTTATAAAATGTGGTAAAATGCTTTTCCATCGTGCAATCAAAGCCAAAGCTCACCGTTATCTTTGTTTACCCGTCAAAGACGGCCGCTCGGGAGCTCGGCCGCGTAAGAATGTTCCATAATCTTCGGTAAAACTGTTCTTTAACTCGAACATCTCGCAGTAATGACTTCTGTGTAGCTTAGTTCGGAATACAAAGCTGATTTGTGTATGAACTGAAGGGGAATGCGAAAATTTAGCCACAGTCTCCAACCATTTTGGTTAGAAAGTGCTGAGCGGCGTATTTGAATTAGTTCGCCGGGCATGAGAAAGATCAATTAACTACCGTAATGATCAAACCGACCATCAAATCGATGTATTAGCCAACTCTATCAACGAATCCTACTTTGAATAGCTCAAATATAAACTAAGATAGAAGCTTGTTAGGGGTGAAGGTGAACGATTTCGAAACACAAGAAGTTCCTGTTGTTTTCCGGTTGTTACGCCACAGCATATATTTACTTATAAGTTTTAAAAAGCTAAATTCTAAGTTGTATTGGTTATTATCTCTTGCAGGCCTTGAAGTTGCGAGTTCGAAGATTTTTAAGCCTTCAAATCATCCAAAGCTAAGCAAGGAAATGTGAACTGCCACGTAGTGAGTGAAAATCAGAATGGCTTGTATGATTTATAATTGGATATATTGTACTTTAGAAAACCATAAAATAGTAATAATAAAAACTGAAAGTTCAAATAACAAAGAATACGCTTAAACTTGTCTTTGATGTCTGAACATTACTAATAGTTTTTTCCTATCTTTTATGGCTGTTTCGGCCGTTTATGAGAGGCTGTTTTCGACTACGGAACACAGCCGTTTTATCAGAACTGTTTGTCACTCCCTAGTGGAAAACAGCCCCTTATAAACGGTCGAAGCAGCCATAAAAGGGGAGCCAAAAGTGTTCTAATTTATGAGTGCCAAAATGGCCCTATTAAAAGAAGGCCGTATACAGGTCACATTTTAGGGGCCAAAACGGCTCTATCCAAAGTGGCCCTAATTTATGGTGCTAAAATGGCCCTATTAAAAGAGGGCCGTGTGCGGGTCAAAATTTTGGCTCTATATTTGGCGCCGAAATGGCTCTTTCACAATTACTGTGAGGGGTTTTACAAAGTTTCAGACTTCAGCCTTGTATTAAAGCTTTCGCTAATTTTCTCGCCCTCTTCAGCCTAAATACAGTATGGTTGGATCTTCTGAAGTTGCCTCGACCAGTTCGCCGGTTTCGTATAAACATTGTATAACTTCTTGGGTTAGTGGATTTTTGTTAACTGTTGGTCGGATTTTCCCAGACTGGCTTAGGGTTTTCAAAAAGGAGTTGAGCTGTTATATATTCACCTCAATTTCAGCAGGAAGGTAATACATGTATATGAGGGTTACCAAAAGGATCGAAGTGGCACGAAATATCTTGGAGAACATGCATAAATTATTTGAAGACGAAATAAACATAAATTTGCCTCACCGATGTGTTTGTCATCTTAATGTGGCTTAAGGTTACTGGGGACCTTCAGAAGCAGATATTTTTTAAAAACTTTTTTTCCGGTTGTAATGTAGTATTTGATCAAATCTTTCAGATACAAAAAAGTTTTTGGAAAAAAAAAACTTTTCATCGGGAAAAAAACAATTTCTTATTTTGCCGGAAGTAAATTTGCAAGGTTTGATTGACAGAGTTTCATGCGAAGAGTAGAATTACTCAGCCGTAACATATGCCCACGAACTAGCACAATAATAAAACCTTTGAAATCAGCTCCAATATTGATATTTTACGGGCTTTTTTCCCCTAAACTTTTTAATTTGTGGCTTACTTTATCATTCGAGGATGTCATTTGAAAATATCTGAGGAAACGGCAACACGAATAATTAGAAAATCCAATGAATTCAAAACTTCAGATTTCCGCCGACTTGCAAAGTCTCATCCATAGTATTAATAGTTTGTTTTTCAATAGTACTAATAGTTTGTCCTTCTAAACACATTGATTCTAGAAGCGAAAGAAAGTAAACAGTTTCGCTAAACGTTCAATAAATAAGAAAAAATACCCAATCTGTTGAATATTTGCTTTCGCTACATCGGGCTTTTCTTGGGTAGGTGCAAAACACTGACCCCCGGTCCACGGACCCCCTCGTGGACCCGGTCCATGGACCACCTTGTCCATGGACCCCTCTAAAATTTTCTCAAATTCTAAAAAAACAATTTTGCGAAATGTACGTTATCCTTTCCTTACGATTTTCGCTTCGGTGAAAATGTTTCGAACAACAACTAATCTCATGCTGACAAATAAGTCTAATTGTCCTTATGATGAAGTGCGATAAGCTTTTCTTTTGCACAAAGGATGGTGTGATCGTGAGAACATGTTATTTTGATTGACAACGGAGCGGTGCTTCTTTGCATACTTCACTTACTAGTAATTATTCACTAAATCAATTTCGTCTTGCCGTCGCTCTGTCACGCAACACTCGACTATGGGATTTGAGCTGAAGTGCGTATAAAAAAATTGCCATGACACCACAAACGTTTGCCGTGAACTTGTGGGCTACCGTAGCTCATGGATAGCACGACGTTTGAATCGGACTCGACTCAGTGATAGCCGTAATTTTGGGCATCAGTTGCAATTTTGCACTGCGATACATTGCGTTTTAGACATTTTCACAATAAATTATAGAGGAAAACTAAGCTTCAAAAAGTCCCATTGTAACCTAATTGTCCTTATCGAGGCAGAACGTTTGGCCCAAAAAAAAATAGAAAAGTGTTATTCTTCCATCGAGGTGCCATAAGCAAAGTGACATGTCGACAGGACAGTTTCGGGTCATACTGTTTGGGAGCATAATTGTGAAATGATTTTATTAAGTCTAATTTTACGCTACTGAAATGAAATGTGCGATGTCGGTCGATGTTTCATATATTCTCATCTTGTATATATTTTTATATATTGGATACTGGTTTTCTTGCTCCTCATCTGATGCTGTCGATTGAAAAACACGTGATAGCCCGTAAGGGTTTCTTTAGCCCTGTCAGTAAATGATGATACTGTGAAAAAAAGTAATTTTGTGAATAAACACTGATTGATTAATTCATCGCTATATCCGATAATGAAGGAGGCTTTTAACACCTCAAATTGAGAAACTTTTATAGGGGGTCCATGTACCGGGTCCACGAGGGGTCGATGGACCGGGGGTCAGTGTTTTGTATCTACCCGCTTTTCTTTGACATGGCCGCGCCTCTCTAAACTTGCTCGGCTAGGAATTTTGTTATAATGGTTAGACTTTTGAACGACTGTTCCTGATTTTGATATACAATTCCTTTCTCTCCATGATCGGATCGGATCACTTCTCCGGGCGGATCCAGAGCGGAACGCAACACAACACTTCCAATTCACAGCCACTGCGAAAGAATGTGACAATAATTAAAATCTGATCTGATTTGATTGCCCAACTACCCAGACACCCTTTGAGATAAAAACATTCTTCTTCAAATAATGTTCAAATGACATGGGCCAGGAAGTGAACCCCCCCCCCCCCCCCCTTTTTGTTTTAGGGATTTTGTGAGACATGTGCCGTTTTAATCCTTAGCCCAGGGGTATTCCAAAAATGGATGTTGGCATTTGATCGGTTGGTGAGTGTGGCCGTACGGCAGCATTCTTCTTTCAAGCAAAAACCACAGGGAGCCCAATTCGGTAATTTTAGAAAAAAAATATCAGAACAAATTCTAAACGCCGTGAAATGCACAGGACTCCGTTTATTTACTCACCTGTATCAGATTTAGATGAAATGATGTGGAGGTGCTAGTAGTAAGGCCTAGAATTGAGCATTTGTGCATGCCATTTAACCTCATTTCTATTGTAAACGTCTAATCTGGGTCACACCGCGGTTAAACATAAACGCATGCGCACTGGGAGTGATAATTTGTATAATGTCAAGTATTTTGGTGCATCGAGGCAATTGCTAAAACTAAGAAAAATCTGGGTTCACGTTCTCGATGACTTATTCATGTTAACCCTGATGGAAAGTCAGGCTCGAAAATGGCATCAGTCAGGTTTTCATATTCCGCGAGGGTCTCGTACTCTTAATCTCGGCTTGAGGATGGTGCCTCTATGACAATATCGGCCAGCTCCTGGGGAATCAGACCACCATTGGTCCATTCGATGTCTAGTTCCCCGTCGTTGTTGATGGTCCAGCCATGTCCTTGAAGTCCAGGAATGGATGGAGTTGCTTGATCGGCTAGATGCCATATCAGGGTTTGGTAGTTAGCTCTGTTAGGGGCCGACCATTTGACTTTTGAGGGGGGTGGGTGTTCTTGTCTGTGCTCGATTTTTTTTTCTTTAGCAGTGTTGTTGCACGAATTTTTTTTGGCGAAAATGGCGGAGCCAGAACAAAGCTTTTCCGCTTGCAGGATATTTTTTTTCACTTGCCAAGGCAGCAGGTTTTCCTTGCATGGCTCTTTGGCAAGACAATCTAGTGTGGTCATTGCCTCGTAATCAAGAATGTTTCCAGAGCACGACTCAAAGATGCTGAGTAGAAGTCGCTCCAAAGCTTCATAAACAATCTTGTTTACACAGATTGCCCGGTTGTAGTGCTTTCCTGTCATAACCTGCGCAATTGACCCACTCGCGCAGATCCTTGATTCCACCAGAATTTCCTTAAAGCCACACTCTCCTTGAACTGGGAGTAGAGGCGCAACGATTTTCGGCAGCTGTCACTTGCCAAGGCAGCAGGTTTTCCTTGCATGGCTCTTTGGCAAGACAATCTAGTGTGGTCATTGCCTCGTAATCAAGAATGTTTCCAGAGCACGACTCAAAGATGCTGAGTAGAAGTCGCTCCAAAGCTTCATAAACAATCTTGTTTACACAGATTGCCCAGTTGTAGTGCTTTCCTGTCATAACCTGCGCAATTGACCCACTCGCGCAGATCCTTGATTCCACCAGAATTTCCTCAAAGCCACTGCCCCTCATTTTCTTCCCAAGTGCACCCATGTAGGAACAGGTGAGGTGGAAACTTCCCATTCTAACGATAAGGTCATCAAAGATTTCAGGATTCTGCCACACGAGCGAGTAAGCCTCCTTTGCCACTGCTAGATCGAACGTCACCAACGTATACAGCTGGTTAACTTCCCTTGATGCCTGTTGCGATCGCTTCAATATATGCTGGACAGTGGCGTTTTCAGTCACAGGTGCAAACACTGGCGCCATATAGTCTATGGTGAACTGCTGAGCTGGCGGCGGGTCCTTGTTAGTTCCAATCAACGACACCCAACCTGCCAATGGCGGGACAATCTGAGCAGAATATTTCAGTATCGACTGACAGATAAACCACAGATCGTCTGATAATCGAGCATTTCTTTCAGCTTCAGTATTAAGCACTTCTGGCTTGGACATTGTCAGCTTTGGCTCGACCTTATCCTTCGCAAAGCATGGTTCAATTTTGTCGGAGGTGCATGGCGTTGATCGGTTCTTTGTCCTAGTGAGATGCGCTGCTGCACGTGAGATCACTTTGTCATGCTCACCATCTCCTGATACTTCCTGGATTACGATACCGTGTGCAGTGTGCGTAGTGCTCGCGCCCGATGGTGTTTCTTCTCTTAGGTCGAAATTGTCCCAGCAAAGGTGAATGACAATGTTCCGATCTGGGTTAATCGTGCATGGGATGACACCATCTCGCCCATCCATGGCCTTGCATATCGCAGTTTCCAGTTCCAGAAGTCTAGGGTAAGACGTACAATGGCCAAAGCGGTGGATGATTGATGCAACCTCAGCACTACCTGTCAAGTGCCTGAGAGCCATTCCAAGGAGCAGGTGCTTTGGCATCATCCACTGTCCATTCGTGACAGCTTTGCATATATCCTGGGCAGACGATGATACCATTCTTTCTTTGTTCTCCGATGTGTCTGTCTTGCCTGCTATCAGATAACTGGCAAATTCTTGTAAGCATGATGGCGGCTGTATTGCGTTACTCATAAGAAAGTCTGAAGATGGCGGCCATGGCATGTCTTCAGATTCAATTTGCGCACTTTGAATCGATCTGCGCAGAATTAAGGCTGTTTCTTCCAATCTCTTGGCCTCAGAAGCAGCGGTTTCAAATGCTGCCTCTACTGCATGACCTTTGTTCAGCTACGACGCATACACAAGCTTTTATAATTTGGCTGCTTAAACTGAATCGACGTTCCAAACTGTTTCACTAGCTTAGCCTTCAACTTGTCGGTTTTGTAATCAGCGTTATATAATTTAGGAGTGTTCTCAAGCATAAATTTGAGGTACCGCTCTCGAAGCAGACATTCTCTCAACATTTGAGCCTATACAATAATAAACTTATTGATGTAAGCACAAAGGTGATCAAAAGCAGCTTTGTGGGCTGCCTCCATGGCTAACTGATTGTTTGATTCAACATTATTCTCATCCTTTGATCCACTATATCTATCTACAGATCGAGTATATTTTTTTGCGGCATGACACATGGTAGTCGGCTTCTCTGGCTACTAAATCGATACCCCGAACCTTCAACAGTATGGCTTCATCTTGTTTTGTCTCTGCAGCTCTCTTAATTGACTGTTCAGCTGTTTCTGTTACACATTTTATTAGCTGCTCCTCTTTCCCATATTTTCTTATCCGATTTTTATCGCAAAAAGGCATCTATCAGCAGGCAAGAGCCGTGATGCTGTGGATGGTCGTTCTGACAATCTACGCCTTTTTACAGAGCTAGGGTCTGGGTCAGCATTATTAGATACATTCTTGCGTTTTAATAGTCGAGATACGTGTGTGAATGTCTGATAACAAGACCTGTGGTATCCATATTTTGGCTGGAAAGTACTTGGCACGTGTGAGGAGATATCATCAAGTCTGTCCTTGGAATTGATCTGGGACTGTCAGATCTGAGCAGATTCCTTTTTTTTTTTTTAACTTTTCTCTGAACTGACATTACTGTTATGTTTGACTCAGTTTTGAATTGGTGAAAATGAAGCTCGTCTTCCTTTGCTTCTTTCTGCTTGTAGTTTTAAGGTTTAGTGGCTTTTCGCCCTTGTGTTTGTTCATATCTATGTCACCAAAAGTATTTTGTAGTGATCGCTATACTCGTCAAAGCAACATACAAATACAAATCTTGGAATAAATGTGATGAGTTGAAAACTTCCGAGGCAATACAAAACTATACAGTAATCTTTTGTAGTATTGAACTTATCACAGAAACTACAACACATGAACGTCCATGTATATATTGTAGTCAAGATTTAGAGATGCTTTGAACTATTCTAATTATGCAGTGACTGCTTCAAAAGAGAAAAACATAGGAAATTGTATCAAACATACCTTTAGCATTTCCAACATGGCGGACTTAAGGATGATGGGAAAAATAAAAAGTGGGAAGAGGATTCTGGGAATTAATTACTAGTTCGCTCATATATGGCTGTCCTGGAGAACGTTTGGCTTACAAGAGCGACTGTAGGTATGGCATTTGGATGATTTTTGAAAAGCAAACAAATAAATGCTACAAATATCCCAGAATATGAATGTTGTCTTGCTATTCTGACATTCCTGTGCATTTTTACGGCGTTTAGAATTTGCGCTGATATTTTTTTCTAAAATTACCGAATTGGGCTCCCTGTGGTTTTTGCTTGAAAGAAGAATGCTGCCGTACGGCCACACCCACCAACCAATCAAATGCCAACATCCATCAGTTTTGGAATACCCCTGGGATAAGAATTAAAACGGCACATGTCTCACAAAATCCCCAAGAGGGGGGGGGGGGGGGGTTCACTTCCTGGCCCATGTCATTTGAACATTTGAAGAAGAATACACGACTTTCATAATGGCCGCCTCCTAATTTGCATAATTTGGAAGATAAGAGGGAAACCAATGCTGCCACATGAAAGATCACATTAAAACTAGTAATAGTTTTGAGTTTTAGAGCAATGTGGAGAATTGCTGTTGAGCTACGAGCATTTCTAATGCAGAAAAACATGAAAGCGAGGCTAGAAAGGCGTCCGTTGTTTTTCTCATACAAATCTCTCTAATTTCAACTGGCTGTAACTTCATTGCTTTTTAAGCTACAGCACTCAACTTTCACAAGTTCACTAATGTCGACATGCTCTTTCACATGGCAATATTCATATTTTCTATAAATGTGGATAAACAACCGAAACGGAAAATCACATATGCAAATTAGGAGGCGGCCATTATGAAAGTCGTGTATGTTTCTATCTCAAAAAGGGTGTCTGGGTTTGTCCATTGGGCGGGGGGTGGGGGGGGGGGGGGGGTGGACGGTTTCACTTTCTGGCCCATGCTCTATTTGTGTATTTCTGCAGAGTTTAAACTTTAAGAACAAAAACACTAAGCCAAAGTTTATGGAGTTCTATCTTTAAATAAAAAAATCAAACCGATACAAAAATACTTCAGCGTTGTAGCCAGTAATATAACCTTTCCAACGATATACAGGTTTAGGTAATACTATGTCCGCCTTATAGATATACGATATACAGGTTTAGGTATGTCCGCCTTATAGATATACGATATACAGGTTTAGGTATGTCCGCCTTATAGATATACGATATACAGGTTTAGGTATGTCCGCCTTATAGATATACGATATATAGGTTTAGGTATGTCCGCCTTATAGATATACGATATACAGGTTTAGGTATGTCCGCCTTATAGATATACGATATACAGGTTTAGGTATGTCCGCCTTATAGATATCGCGCAATGTTTTTCTCCCGAAACGTACCCTGAAGGTTCCCAGTAACTATAAAACAGCAAATGTTAGCGATTTTGGAAGGTTTTATGTTCGCCGTTTTTCACGAAACTTTGATCCTTTTGGTAAACCTCGTATATTTCATATCAACTTCAAAAACTCATGAATAATTAATGAGCATTTTGTCCAATCAGATGAAGCAAATCAGTCACGTGCATGTCCCTTTATACCTGATAAAATCTCATCATTCTAGAAGGCCCGCGGAGGGATTTGAATTCCGTCCCAGGGGGAAACGGGGTTAATGATTGAGACAATGGAATTTCTATTGATGTTTCAGCTTTCTCATTGAATTGCAAATTAGGATGAACGTTTTATATAAAGAATACTAATGAACATGAAATTTTATATAAAGTTTCATCCTAATTAAGAATTCACTGATAAAGACCCAAATATAGCAAAAAGTACACGGAACATAAGGTACCTAGATAATAATTTTTGCACTAGATTTACTAATATCAGCAGACTACCGAGATACACAGATAATATTTTTAAAATGAAGGTATCCAACTTGTTTACCGAGATACTGTTTAGTTCCAATTATTAAACCAAACTCAAAGCCGTAAAATAATAAAAACGTGCATTAAACTTACATAGTTTGTGCCGGAGTCAAAAATTTAGAGTCTGCCGTCATGTCAGTCACATCGCTTTCCAAGTCTTGAACTTTATCGAGGTAAACCACGACACCAAATCCTTCAAGTGCAGATTCTTCTTGCATTGCGAAACGTCGCTTCAAACAACATAGTATGGTAATTTCTTCATGTCATTCCCTTGAGATGTTTGTAATTGCAGACGGTGATTACTCCAATATTTTGCATGGCGTTGTGAATACAAAGGTTCAGTGGTTCATTACGTAACCATTCCCTTGAGATGTGCGTCTTTCTTTCATTGCATTCTTAAAGCGTTTTTGAAGCCGTTTAAAACACTCACAGCACGTGTTTTATCAAGTCTAAAAATTCTCGGGCTACGCCCTCGAATTTTTAAACCTGATAAAACACTGCTATTCGTGTTTTAAACAGTACTTAAAGCCGTGCACCCAACACCTTTTGCAATTTCATATCAACTTAAAGTACACCTAACACCTTTTGCAATTTTTATAGATATGAATCTTTGAAAGGTTTTGAGTACTTCTGTGAATAATTTGTTGGCTTACAGAGAATACTATGTTCTATGCTTGTTTGAAATGGTGAAAATTTGACATTTCCTGACCCATGACCGCGTAAGAAAAAGACTGGCTCGATTCTCAATCTTATGTCATCCATTTCATTCCACTTTGCAATAATTAGAATAAATATTTAGCATTTTGTCTAAAATAACTGTTTTCTTAAGGGTCATTCCACAGTATTCTGTACGTTGCGGAGGGGAAATTCAGAGACACTTTATGTTATCACAGTTTTATAGGTATCACACAGTTGTTTCTAACAACAGAGCGTCAAGAGGTGATTGTTGCGGAAGGAAACAGAGATCATGTTTTTTTGTTTTTTTCCAAAATTCCTTCTTAGATTTCTCTGAATCATGAAAAGCCATACTGAGTCTAATGTATTATTCCTTTTCCACAATGCATTTATTATAATCGGAACACATAAGAGAACTTGATTGTTTTGAGTTTTCTAAATTGGGCAGGTTTTGAAAATATCATCCACTGTTCGGCAGGTGTAAAGTACAGGTCAGGTTACAGGTCAGGTCACTTCTTGTTTACCTGGTAACACTAGCTCTAGGTGAGTGAGAACCCATCGTTTACCTGTGAACTCGTCCGATGGTTAGGGTTAGGGTTAGGGTTGTGGCTAGTATTTATCTTAGAATTAACAACCTGACCTGTGACCTGTACTTTACACCCGCCGTCCACTGTTGCGGAGGGTATGTTGCAGAGGGGAAATGTTGTCCTTTTAAGAAAATAGAAAACAAATAAGCAAGTTGTCAATGCTTTGATAAAACCCATATTTTAATAATGGTTTTAAACATTTAGTTCTCCAATATCTTCAATGTTTTGCAGTCACTATGCATAAAATCGACTTGTCATAAATTAACATAATTATAAATGTTTTATGTAGACGCATATGTATTACTGCAGTAATACATATGCGTCTACATAAAACATATATGTCAATATACCTCAGTTATAAAGGTTACAGGCAACAACCTAATGCTTATTCAGAGAAAGAAATACCTTTTAAACCTGATCATGTTCCATAATGGTAAATGGACTATTTCCTTGTAGTTGAACAGGACCATAGAACACACAGCTGGCATAAACAGTGGACATGAATGTCATCCCTTCTGGGCCAATCAAAGCTTTTGGCACTAGAACCATGCAAAAACTTGAATGTGATGTGAAAGGTCCAGTTCGAAAAAGTGAAATGTATCCATCTATATACAGCGAATTGCAAAAATTATGGGGTGTCCAACATATAAACATATCAATATATCGGGTGCATTGTGGGAACGATTTCCCGTTACTGTCCCGCACAGAGACCGACGCGACAATGGCTACGTATACGTACTGTCAATGTCCATCTAAGCATTTTGGATGTAGTAACTAAACGAAATTTTCCCAGTACTAAACAGCTTTTAAATGTCGTATTTATTTTTAAAAGCATCATCCGGCAATAATCACTGCAGTTATGAGCGCATAGATGATATATTTATTATTATTGTCGCGGTTCGTGACTAGCGTGCTGGCTAAAGCTGAGAGTACTAGACGGAAATACATGTAAATAAAGCTGTGCTTTCCTACTTTATCATCCAATAAGGTTCAAAGGTTATTTCAGAAGTAAATGTTTGTTCCCTAAGGTTTTATTAGTTATGAAAACGTCGACACTGCAAACGAAAACATTAGCATATTAGCGAAAATATGATAATTACCAAGCACGTTATAACGATCAAATATCAAACCTTCCAATGAATCATGATTTTTAAAATTCACAAATGATTTCATTTTTCGCATTGCTTACTACTATTTTTGGACAAGTATTGCCATTGGATTAAAACAAAATGATTTAGAAATAATTGCATCCTAAGTCTAGAAATTCGTGCGTACCTTGAATTTACATTTCAGTATCTCCTTTGTATGTTATTGTTTGTTGAACACGGCCCGATATTGTTGGTGAAGGTTGGAAGGCTTTTCGTAAGAAGGGCTTGAAATTGTCTGCACCTTAGATAATGAGGCTAATAATAGAAAAATAAATTTGTATTTACTTCATCTAGTACTCTGCTAGCTGGGCTAGACGTTCCAAGCAGCTAGCGCGCTAGTCACGAACCGCGACAATAATCTACGCGCTCATAACTGCGGAGATTATTGCTGCTGACATTTAAAAGCTGTTTAGTACTGGGAAAATTTCGTTTAGTTACTAAACCCTTAGGATGGACATTAACAGTACGTATACGTAGCCATTGTCGCATCGGTTTCAGTGCGGGACAGTAACGGGAAATCGTTCCCACAATGCACCCGATATGTTGATATGTTAAAAAGTTGGACATCTCATAATTTTTGCAATTTGCTGTATCTATCTATATATATCTATATATATCTAAAAATATCTATATATACAGTCAATGCCAAAAAGGTTGTCCAGCAGAACATAATATAATACTATAATATCCATTGTTTTGGGCTATTGTCTAGACCAAGACAATAGGCCAAAACAATGGATATTAAAGTATTATATTATGTTCTGCTGGACAACCTTTTTGGCATTGACTGTATCTATATATATCTATATATATCTATATACAGCGAAGTGCAAAAACTTTGACCCCCCGCTCCTCAACTATATCAATATATCGGGTGCATTATGGGTAGGAGTAAGTTCATTAAAATGCAACTACAGCCAAATATTCGCGCGCGTTTGCAAATCATCACAGCGAAGACTTGTGTAGTCGATTTAAATTTCAAGAATTTATCTAGAATACAACACTTTTACTCGGGACAGGCAGGACAGCTTAAATAAACCCGAGTATTTAAATGCACTCTATATATTTACTGTTAGATCGAATATTTGCAAAACAGAACATATCCCTGGTCGGCGGAAAGAGAACGGGAGATGATCATGCCGAAGTTTCAGGTTCGAAGCGTGAATTCAGAGCTATTTGTGAAGCTGTTAGGATATCTTCTGATGACCTAAAATGTAGAGATAACCCATGAAGACGAGACATGATTACACCTGATCTGTGGGTTCAGGGCCAATATCAATTCGTTTGAAACTTTGACATTCTACATTTGTTGTCAGTTCTGAGAGCGATGAAAAAATTCAGCTCGATGTCAGCGCAGTTATTCCGTTCTCTGTCTTCTACTTCTGTGAAGACTGAACTGATCAGTGTTATTAGACTGATATAACGTTTCAAAGAGCAGAATGAAAGGATTCGTATGTACTGACCGGAGCTGACCGGATGCACAGACTGCACAAGAGCCTGGCTTATAGTTGGAAAACGTATAAACACTTTATAGCGTAACGTAAGGAAACCTCTTACTGTTTGAACATCGAACCGTTTTCTTTAACTGTTGTGTAATGTTTATTTTTAGCTGATCCCGATGAGACGAAATTCACAATCTGATAAAAAAAACTGCTGTTGTTTGGGGCTGCAATATAATTACAAAATGAAACTTCGAAAATTAAATATTCAAAAGTTTGTCGCGGCTCGTTATCTACGAAATTAGGAAACTAGGATTCACAATAAAGTGATGTTGTTAAATGGGACTATAGCCGCTATAATAAACAGTTTCGTCACAATTGTGAGATTTAAAAAGCATACGAAATACATTTTAAGAATGAAAGAAAACTGTGCAACAATAATAAGAACATTCAGCGCTAACGATACGAATCCAAGAATTATCGAACGTACCTTTCATAAAAGCTTTTACTAAAAAAAATTATACCATAAAAACAGGATCCCTCCGAACCTTGAATAAAACTGGATAAGAGAATTTCAAGAGTTTATTAGAATTTTTTGAATAGTTTAATACCATATATAAAATATGGCAATGATATGGGAACGTTAATTTCTATACGTTTCTTAATCAAAATAATTAAATGTTTTATGAATTTGTTGTCGATAAATTTATGAAATTGTGTAAACCTTTAAGCTATTTTAATCTCTTCAATTTTCCGCGAAACAGTTTCAAAAATAGCGTTGAATTCTTGCTTCGCAGATGAAATTCGGCATGATAGTTCCATCCGCGTTACGTTCTGCTAACGTAAACATTAATTTATAATATAAAATCAGGAAAAATATTTGTCCAAACAGAAAATAGAGAGTGCATTTACTTTACTTTAAACTTTCCTGCCTGTTCCGAATAAAAGTGTTGTATTCTAGATAAATTCTTGAAATTTAAATCAACTACACAAGTCTTCGCTGTGATGATTTGCAAACGCGCGCGGATATCGGCTGTAGTTGCATTTTAATGAACTTTACCCCTACCCATAATGCACCCGATATATTGATATAGTTGAGGAGCGGGGGGTCAAAGTTTTTGCACTTCGCTGTATATCTATATATATCTATATATATATATACACTCGTTTGCAGAAAGGTTGTCCTACACAAATATCCAAATATCCAGATATCTAATTTATTCAGACATATCTAATGAGATACAGTAGGTACTGTTTTCTAAAAATTGCGGAATGCGCGGAGACCTCGCAGCAACAAACTCTCAAAATTGAACTTCGCGTCATTGACTCAAAGAAAAAGAGTAGCTACAAGGTCCACAGAATTGCATCCTGTGGTGGAAGATATTCATGCTTTCATACAAGCCGTGGAAAGTTTTTTTACTTGTCAATACGATTTTGTGGGTACTTCGGGGAGCGAAACCGAAAATTCTGGGTTGATACAGCAGAAGAGCTCGGCGACGCCTATAGCATGGCTTTGAACGGCTGTGCTTTCTGGATTGATCCGACTATGAAGGTGCCGAAGAGCAACCACTGAGGCAAATGGGACCAAAAGTAAGTGAGTCTTTTGATACTTTGTTTGCTCCTATCCTGTTATATAACTCAGATATTTGGGGGGCTTACGATAGTATTAATTTAGAAAAATGGGAATCTGATTCGATAGAGACTTCATGTTCAATTTTTCAAATTTTATCTTGGACTAAACAAAAGAGCCCCTAACGTCGTTGCCCGTAATGAAGTTGGCAGGTTATCTTTGAAATCTTTAATCTATCGTAATATGTTGCATTTTTGGGCTCATTTAAAGCAGCTTCCTGATAATAGTATTGCCAAACAATGCTTACTTATTTCAAATGATTTAGCATCCTCGGGAAAATTAAGTTTTATGAGTTCGATTAATAAATTGATAGATACATACGAGAAAGGAGATAATAATTTGACATTAAAGAAACGTTTCTCCAATATAAAGACTGAAATTATTAAAGATTCAACACTTCAACAATTGAAACTTATAAGTATAAATAGGAAACTATCATTTTATTCAATGTTCAAACATGATTACTAAAATCACCGATTGTCTTGACCAAATTAAGAATGTCAATCATAGGAAATCTCTTGTTAAATTGAGGTCTGGAAATCATAAATTACTCATCGAAGTTGGCAGACATAGATGTCCAAAAATTCCTCTTGACCAAAGGATATGCCAACACTGTAATTCTGACAAAGTTGAAGATGAAGTACATTTTATGTTACATTGCACTTCATATGATAAGCTAAGGAAGTCTTTATTTGAAGATATAAATAGTAATTATAGTCAATTTTTAAATTTAGATGAAAATCATAAAATTATATTTTTGTTTAATAATGTTGATCCTTATGTGTCCAAAAAATTAGCACATTTTATATATGAAGCATTTGATATAAAACGAAATTTAGTTCTCCAAAATATAACTTAGATAGCTTAACATAGATTTTATCTTATTTTATGATTATTTCTGGCAATACCATTTATGTACATGGGAATGCTAATAAAGATTGTATTGCGTGCATGAATAACCCTTTGAAAATTCCTTCTCCAAGCAAATCATATCGTAAAGCGAAATACCCCACTGATATTTTATTTTCATTTTAATGGCCTCGTGATTCAGAGACGATGAGACGATGACTAAATTACGCGAATCACACGATACTGTCTACCAGCCATATAAATACACAGTATATGGGCCGAAATGATTGTAATTTTGAGTAATATATTCATAGTTTTACTTCTAAGAAATTGTACGAAAAACCCATAAGTTTGACACTATAAAAAGCCTCTCTAGATCTAAATATTCGGCTCGCACTTTCATGACAAACCTGTCAACAACTACTAAAGTTTAAATAGAACTAATTTAGTGATTAAATAAGCTTATAATTAGTTCGGGGGTGAGCACAATCATTAGAGAGATTAAGCATCGCGTTCTTTCTTCCCACAAACGGCAGAAATGAAAACATAACCAATTTTCACGCGTTTGCTGCTTGACATTTTCAGTTGTTACGTGAAGTTGAGCCGATCCGCGTTTGTTGTGAACGTTGGAATTCTTTTCCACTTTTCTTATATAGTTATTTCGTATTTTGACGGCGGGCTGACGTTTCCCGTTTGCCGTAGAACGCGGTGCTTAATCACTCTATTGTTTCTACCGAGAACGACGGTGGTGATTTCAGTGTATGCTATACGCTATTAACTGCTCGGTTCACGATTGCAAATACACTTGGCTTGTTCGGTTCTCGAGCATATAAAATAAGCGCCCTTTCAACATTGGTTCAAAATTGTGTCGAAAGCGTGTGTGTCAAATGGTTGCAACATTGCCGATTTAACATGTCGAGAACAAGCGGTTTCAGCATCTATTCAACATTTTAATTGCTCTCAACCTTATTCTCGAAAATGGGCTTCAACAAATCTTGCACCGATATTGACGAGATGTTTGAAAGTTTTTAAAAGCGGAGCTTTAGTAATACAGAATTACTCAGTGGACAACTTTGGGTCCTGATGCTGTAAACATTTGTTGTTCAAACTTTTAACAGACAGGGCGGGAGATTCAAATCCATTAATCTAGGTGGTCTCTTGTCGTAATTCTTTACGTTTTGTAGAAACCGCTTCAATTTTTGTGCTTCTAGCAGTTTTAGGTCTGTAGTCTCCAGCTTTAACAATTCAATAATTAAAAAAATTGTGAAATAATTCGCGGTCTTAAAAATATACCACCTTTTACGCCATATTCTCACGTGTTCACTGAAGTATGCCAAAACCACAGCATTTCATAACTTCTTCCAATTGTACCAATTACAGGATAACAAACGCAATTCACGAGCACTGCCGTCTCTATTTTAATATTTATCGCCGGTAGACTCTGTTGGGCCGGGCGACCGATTTTCTGAGGGGATACATCTCCCGTATTAAAGAACAAACTACAGTAATAACGACGAACACTTTTCGGGTACAAAAAAGTATGCCTGCGATTCCTTCATCTGTTTTCCTGTACAAAATCTTATTCGAGATTGCAGCACACCGTATACTTTTGAGTACGCTTTCGGCATGTTTCGCCAAATCTCTCTGCAACTGAACAATTATGCTAACAGCTGGCACAGTCACTATGCATCTCATTAGATATCTCTGAATAAATTAGATATCTGGATATCTGGTTATTCGTGTAGGACAACCTTTCTGCAAACGAGTGTATATATCTATATATACAGTCAATGCCAAAAAGGTTGTCCAGCAGAACATAATATAATACTATAATATCCATTGTTTTGGGCTATTGTCTAGACCAAGACAATAGGCCAAAACAATGGATATTAAAGTATTATATTATGTTCTGCTGGACAACCTTTTTGGCATTGACTGTATCTATATATATCTATATATATCTATATATATCTATATATATATCTATATATATATCTATATACAATGTATATCTACATATATCTATATATATCTATATATATAGTCGTTGCCGTTAAAGTGCCCCTACGATCAAATTTTGACATATCAATGTTTTTGCATATTCATAAAGTAGAGTTCATATATTATTACCAGTTCAAATTGTTTTTCGATACAACGACAGGAAGTCTTATTTTTTTAGCTCCGAATATTGAATCTACACGTCCGCCATTACTGGAAGCCGTGCCCTTTGTTCAGCTTTAAACAAAGGTTTATTCACCGGAAATGATGTCATACACTTAACGCTCGCCTGCAGAACACAACGCCTGGAGGCATATTTCTACTAAAAACGTCTTCACGTACATAAGAAGAAAGTTATATTTATCTTTGCGAGGTTGGCTACTTTTTTATGCACGCTATTTCGCGCCACGAGGTTGTCGTGTTAAGTGTATGACATCACTTCCGGTGAATAAACCTTTGTTTAAAGCTGAACAAAGGGCACGGCTTCCAGCAATGGCGGACAGGATTTTACCGGTAAACTCTCCTAAAATTTGTGGTTTAAGATGCCCATTTGGGAATATTTTTTACTATTTCGGATATTTCTAATACTGATTGACCTATAGACACTGAAAAAGTGGCAAATCGAAATGGTATATTTTCGTCGTAGTGGCACTTTAACGTTGTCCTAGACATATCCACATATGGATTTATAGCCTTTGTTCAGTTAGCACCTTTTACATAAAGAACGGTAATCAACCGTGAATGCGCCCTTTGTATTTCGCAACAAAGAGCAACGGTGGTCTAATGGTTAACGCTCTTGCTTACCAGTTCGACGCCCCGAGTTCAAGTCTCAGTATCGGCATCGCGTCTTTTTTTTTCACTCCGAAGATTGTTTTCAATTCTTTTCTCCTTTTTTTCTTCTGACTGCATTCCCTTAAAAGCCTGGAGTTCTTTTTAACCTTTGAAATGCCTAGGACACCTATTGCAAGCATTACTATGGGTTTCAAAGAGTATTCTGGACAATTTCTGGACTGCCGGGTATTTTCAAAACTGTCTCCGTGTCTCACGGCCGATGTTTTCGAAATCTCGGGGGGGAAAATGAGGTCGCTCGCTCAGTCTGCCTAAGTTCAGAAAATCTGTACGAATGAATTTCATAACACTTGCTAAAATCGCTTCCTACTTCTAAACAAAGATATCATACTTTGAATCAGTGGGTATCTAGTATTTTCAAAACTGTTTCTGGTATATACATGTAAGCCTGGCACAGTGTAAAAAAATACGCTTATTCAAATCCACAACCATCAACAGAATTGCTACACCGTTCTAAACGAAATAGCGTAATTTGGGCGTACTCAGTCAGTGCTGGTATAATTATCTACTTCGAAAGTCTGTGAAAAATTGAGACCCTTTGAGGATGACAGTATTATTTTAGCTACAGCGTCCGTTCTTATCAGTAGTATAGCCGGCGTCAAAATGATACCCGTTTTTTCTTGCACAAGGGCGTCATAAAGTGAATTCAGAAATGCACTTTATGACGCCCTTGTGCAACAAAAAACGGGTATCAGTTTTGACGCCGGCTATACTACTAGGGTACTAAGGGTCATCCAAATTGTCACTAGACATTCTTACACCTAAAAATCCAAACTTGATAACCCTATTAGAGATATGATTAGCATATAGTTATATCGACTCGCCCCGCGACATCCTTGCACCTAAAATCCAAACTTGAGTAACTGTTAGAGATATCTCAACGTATAGTTATACCGAAGAGAGAATGGCGAGACCACGTAGTGAGCCACTTTCACGGAGTCTAGCTCGAGAGGCAGGTGCTATTCTCGATGAGAGAGATGGAACGCTCGAGGGAGTGGAGATAGGCCGCCGTACTATTCGATGGCGCTTCTTCCAAGGTGTGGCAGGAGATTTGACTCCTAGGATCATGGAAAAGTTAGTTGCAAAGGTAACTACCAGCTTCTACCTACGCTACAGCTACACCTATCGCATTCGCAATGTCAACGACGGACGCGTGATGCTATTCTCCAAGACTGTCCCCGGCTCTCCATGGGTGAACATCCTAGGAGACGCAGAGGAGTGGATTGCCGACAGGGAGCTATCTCGATTGAATCCCGACAACATCAATCGGCCAAATACCCAATGGGCCTTCGTGCGTTGGATCTACGTGGATGTCAAAGTCGTGATCGATCGTTAGCTTCTGTTGGGAACAGGCCCACTACCCCAATGGCTTCGCCAGAAAAAAGGAATGTTTGCCCTTGATCGATATGGTGACAACCTATGTCTGTGGCGCTGCCTTGCCGTATGCAAAGGAGCCCGTGCAGACAAGTGCAACACCTCAGTTCGAAAACTTGCCCAGGACTTCTATCGCCTGACAGCGCCCACGCAAGACGTTCCCAGAACTTCCTTAGACCAGCTGGAGGAAGTCGAGTTGCACTTTAGAATCGGCATTCGGGTGTACGAACCTACGGAGGATGGCGCTTGGCATCTGACGCGACATGCGCCCCACTACAAGAATACGATGACGATTGGGATATACGAAGGACATGCCTTCTATATCAAGGACATCAACAAGCTAGGGCACATCTACGTATGTAACGATTGTAAGCAACGGTTCACAAAAGCCTCAGACCTTCAACGCCATGCAGATCGTTGCAGTCGTGGCGAAACGAAGATTGTTTGCCCTGGAAAAGCAATCACAGTACCTCAGTCGGCATACGAAAAAGCCTTCTGGCCAGAGAGCACCGCTAGCAAAGCCGCTCTACGCTGGTTGGAACGCGAAGCCGAAAGGATTGGGCAACACATCCATCACGCAGCTTGTGGACATGGTGGAGAGCATTGGTTCGAAGGAGCAGCAGTTGATGGCTACGAACCTCTTTCGAAAACCATCTTCCAATTTCATGGATGCTATTTCCATGGCTGCCCGAAATGCTTCCCTAAGGAAAGGTGGCTCTATCGCAAGACCTGCGAAAGAACGGAGAGTCTACGTGAGGCAGGTTATGTAGTAGTGGAGGCTTGGGGTTGCTCCATGAAGAAGACAAACGAACCGGTCCCCACGCCAACGCAAACTGTCTACCCACACGCCATAGTTTACGATTTCGAAGCCTATCTCGATACAACGAAAGGAAGACAACCAACGGACCAATTGACCATCGAAAACGTCCACGTTCCAGTATCCGTTTCCATAGCGGACACGTACAACCGAATACCAACCCATATCTGTCGACGAGATCCGAAGGAACTCATAGCTGCCTTCGTCGAAGAACTCCAGCAAAGAGCACAGGCAATCCAAGTAGCCGTGGCAAGATGGTACCGGCTCGATAAGCCCAAATTCTCCTTCGACACCTTACCGAAGAGACAACAAGCGAAGATCGACGAATGGATCGGTCAAGTTCCAGTTTTGGGATTCAACTCTGGCCGGTACGATCTCAACCTGATCAGGGAGCACTTCGTAGGAACCATTGCCGACACATGCGAGAAAGTCCGGGTAGCAAAGAAAGCCAACACCACTATGTTTCTCTTGACTCCCGATTTCCGTTTCCTCGATGTGATGAACTACCTTGGACCTGGAACTTCCTACGAACGTTGGATCACTGCCTATGGATGCGAGTTGCAAAAGAGTTTCTTCCCATATGAGTGGTTCGACTCTCCCGACAAGTTGGCTCACGTTGGATTACCAGATTATCAAGAGTGGGGTTCGAAGTTGAAAGGTCAACACCTACTATCTAGGTCAGAGTTCGAAGACTGCAAGCGCACCTTTCTCGACAAGGGAATGGAGACCTTTGCAGACTGGCTACGATACTACAACAACCTAGACGTAGTCCCATTCCTAGAGGCACTCGAAAAGATGCGAGATTTCTATCACGAGAAGGGAGTAGACATGCTGAAAGACGCAGTGTCCATCCCAGGAGTCTCGCTACAGTTCCTGCTTCGAGGTAGTGTAGAAAGGGGAGCTGAGATGTACGCTCCAAGTGAGGAAGCCTACCACATGCTGAAAGGCGCTGTCGTGGGAGGTCCAAGCATAGTGTTCACCAGACGCCACGAAGCAGGAGTGACTAAGATTCGTAGTCATCAGGGTGGAACCAAGGTGTGTCGCAAAGTTCTTGGATACGATGCCAATGCCCTATATCTTTCCACGATGGAATTCGAAATGCCTTGTGGAAAAGAAGAGGTCGTGCACTATGACGAGCCAGGTCCAGAAGCCGAAGGACTTGTCGAATGTCTACGTGGTGGAACGTGGTTTGGATATGCAGAAGTAGACATCGAGATACCAAAAGAATTGTGGAAGAAATTTGAGGAGATGCCACCCTTCTTCTACAACAAGAAAATCCCCAAGGAAGCAGTTCCTCCACAAATGTTGGCCTATCTTGAGAAGACGGGTAGAAAGCGCAGTGAGGAAACAAAGCTAGTTGGGAGTCTCTCTGGAAAGAAGTTGCTACTCTACGCTCCTCTTCTACTTTGGTATATAGACCATGGCGCAGTGATCACTGCTGTCTACCGCACGATAGACTACGAACCCAAAGAAATCTTCGGATGGTTCGTGGACCAAGTCACTGAGGCGCGACGCATGGGAGACGTAGACGAAGGTGAGGCTTTGCTGGCAGATGTGTTCAAGCTACTAGGAAACAGCGCTCGAAGACTTGGGACGCCAAACAAATGTCACCTATACGAAAGACGAGAAGATTGTGGACAAAGCATTGCGAAGCGTTTGGTTCGAAGACCTGGAAGAGATTGGCGAGGCATACGAACTCGAGAGTAGGAAGGACCAGATCCGAATCAAACGCCCTTTCCAAGTAGGTATCGCTGTGTACCAGCTCGCAAAGCTGCGTATGCTCGAGTTCTACTACGAATGGCTAGCTTGGGACAAGTGGAGCAGTCGTACCCCAGGACTCTTCAAACTCGAATTCGAAGGACAGCGCGCCATTGCCCTATGCTCGAAAGCCTACTACGTCGATACGGGTGGCAGCAAGAAGTATTCCGTCAAAGGTATGTCTAGGCGGCACAACGACATTTCGTGGGATCGATTCGAAGCAGCCCTCCAGGGTAGTATCGACATAGCGAATAACCGAGGCTTCCGACTATTGCCAGAAGGTATAGCAACCTACGAACAACGGAAGCTTGGGCTATCGGCTTACTACGATAAAAGACGCGTTCTTCCCGATGGAATCCACACCGAGCCAATAGAGTACGCTGTCTAGCGTCTGGGTACAAACAGAATTCCTTTTGGTGGTAGTTCCGTATCCCTAGGAACGACTTGTAGCTCTTCACGAACGAATCCACGTTTGGGTGCGTCCTTCTCCCCTTCTCGCTTCGCAAGGTAGTAAAGCACAGGCTGTCCCGAAGATACTACACTTCGCGAAATGGTGTATATCTGCAAACTCCACACAGGATCAGTAGCTCTACGTTTTTCACCTCCTTCCAATTCTCCTGGTGCGTAAAGATATCGAACTAAGACGTCGAATGGTAGGCGCTCTTCTCTCAAACCAACAGTGCGCGAATACGTAGGAGTCTTTAGATCTACTTGTTGCGTCACTACATAATTCGAAGGCTCCTTTCCTGTAAGTCGAGTCACCTCACTGTTCAGAGCTTTGATAACCATTGGTAAACGAACTACCCATTCTCTACTACGCGCATCCGATCCTTCCGAAGTAAGCACCATCTCTTGTGCATACTGATAGCCAAACAATCTCTCAGCTAGGGTTCTATTCGCTCGTTCGACGAAGCCTTGCGCTCTATGATTACCAGCCTCACCTCGTTGAACTTTCGTACCATGTAGTTCTAGAGTTTCAGACATACGTCCCATGAATTCTCTACCAGGGTCTACTTGCAACGTCTTTGGCCATTCGAGTGGACTACGCTTATAGATTCGTTCGAATGCCGCAGAAACTTCACCACTATCTTTCGAAGCTAAAGGTTCGGCTTCTTTGTATCGAGAAGCTACGTCGATTACCACTAATGCATACTTATATAGTTTCCTTCCACGTCCAGGACGATCGTGTGGTAGAAATATCAAATCAGCTTGGTGGACTTCATTTGGTTTCGATACAGTCCAATGTGGTCGTGGAATGTGTTTTGGTGGTGGTAGATATACTTGCCATATAGATTGCTTTTCCAACCAACTCCTAGCTACGTCTTCTGATGCTTTCGCTGCTACCGATAGCTTACCGATTGCAGAGTGACCTTTCCAATAGCCCATAGGACCATAGAAGATATTCGCAAGTTTAGAATCCATCATACATCTATACATTCTAACCTTCAACAGATGAAAAAAAAAAAAAAAAAAAGAATAAGAACCAGGCCTCATTCCTTTCTTTTTTTCGTTTTTTTTTTTTTCGTTTTTTTTACTAGTAACCTAGTAGTAGCTTAGTAGTAGCTAGTAGTAGCTTAGTAGTAGCTTAGTAGTAGCTTAGTAGTAGCTTAGTAGTAGCTTAGTAGTAGCTTAGTAGTAGCTTAGTAGTAGTACCTAGTACGTTTCTATAGCCATTTACTAATAGCGTATCCAGCGCCTAGCATTCCACCACCAACGTAGAGCAACTCGCCAGTCTTCTGATTGTTTGAGGGTCGGTAGTAGTCAGATAAGCGGGGTTCTTTCATCCCTTCGAGCCGTTCTCGCGCCTTACGTAACTTATCGGATCGCACGAAGGCTTTGTTGGTATCTCTTTGCTCGTTGTATGCGGCGCGTTCAAGATCTTCCTGCTTTTGTGCATAGTCGTATCGTCTTTGACGTTCGATTCTATACGCTGTCATTTCAGATTCTTGTCTTTCGATGGCCCTATCGTGTCTCTCTCGTTCTGTATCTATATCACCCTTTCCAATCATTCTAGCTAGTATGCCACCACCAGTAAATGCCGTCGCATTCAAAACAGCGCCGAAAACTGTCATAAAAATTGCTGCTGCCATTACGGTATGATCTTTTGTTTCTCAAGATATTGTTTCGCGTATAAGCTACCAAGTATCACGACAGTCCACTTTGCGTAATTCACTAGGGAAGAAGAAGGATCGCTAAGCATAGATTCCTTGGTAGTCTTTTTTACGATCCACCCAATACCAGAAGCGAGTCCAACAATTATAGATGCATCGGTTGCCGTCTTCATCAATTCCTTATCCATCTCGACATATATAAGTATGGTCTCTAGTCTCTAAGAGTTACTCCATGTCTAGTGCCGTTGGCTTTGCCGGAGCTACAGGTTGTGTCGTGCTAACGGCGGCAACACGCTTATTGCCATCTACATACTTCTTGTACGCAAAGTACGTGCCAAACGATGTAGCGCCAGTACCGATGACTGCGAGGATAGTCAGGTTTTCGAACCGACCTTTCTCTACGTCAGTTTCTTTAGACGGCTCATTTTCACGTTCTATCTCCATCCTTTGAGCTTCTTTTGCACGGCCAGTGGCCTTCTCCCAAGCTAATTTTCCTGCTGCAACGCGCTTTGGATCTTTTCCTTTCTTAGTTGGTACAGTCGTCGGTGGACTCGCAGTTATCTGATCTGTCTGTCCTTCCATCTTGCTTCGATATAGTAGGTATATGTGGAGGTTCAACAGGTGTGTGACACTAAAGATTCTTTAATGATGAATATGCCTCAAGTACTACGGTTCTTTCTGGGGTATCCACTTCATATTCGTCGACTTCGTCATCCTCCTCTTTCCCTGGCGTATAGTGTGCAAGGATGTGACACATAGCGCTAGTTGTCGCTACGAGTGGGCCTGCTCTGTAAGACAACGACCCAGCCATGGCAGATATCTCATTTCGGATTAATTGGTCTTCTTGTAGATCCTTCAATAGTTCTTGGTGAGAATCTATAGGTAGCACGTATGCAATTACGCGAACTACTAGGCTGAGTGCTCTATTTACTAAACACCCTGTTATTTGTTTTGCTAAGACGGACTGGTATCTAGTATGTAAGCGTTCTACGTCTTTGTCTGACAGTTTAGAAATGTCCCCTAGAGAGAGATTCTTCCCTAGGTATTCCTTCGTCGTACCAGTTACGGCTAGAATCGAGAGAGCTTCCCGATCTTCCGTTACAGAGGAATGCGCATTCTCTATTTTTGGTGGTGGTGGTGGGCCTGTTACGTCCTCACCGAATATCTCGAGTATTTCTTTATCCATGATAATATGTTATAGGTGCTGGGAGCTCTAACACTACCTCGAAAGGATGGCGTAGACAGAAGCACATGCGAGCGAACTTATGGGATCCAAGTATCGTTCGTAACTCTTTGCATTCTTGCGAGCCTCCATAATCCTCAAATATCCTTTTGCCATCTACGGCCGATGCTGTATGAAATGCTACTACGATAGCTACGTTCTCGCGGAAGGGTTTACATATGCTCGTTAGTTGTTGGGACAGCACCCAAATGGAAAGCCCTATATGTCGTGCAGAAAAGGCTAAGTCCACTAGCTTTTCAGTTCGTTTCTTGACGTCCTTCGATGCGGCGCAATCATCGAGAATCAATAGAGTATTGGTACCTGACCAAAATGTTGCGCAAATACTCAAAGTAGCATCGATGGCATCCTGCGGTGGTGACATGACGAAGAAACGAGGATCTCGATTTGCAAATCCACGATAAGTTTTGTTGTGGGCATACGTAGGACAAATCAGTACTATGTAATCGAACTTACCACGAAATGATCCACGAAGTTGTTTTTTGAGAAACGCAGTCTTCCCACAATTCGTTGGACCGACTATGAGTGCGTTGAACGGCACGTGCTCTACGAGAGAATCCATCAGTATAATATACTCTGCAGAGATCTGTTCAATATCGTGACCTGAGCATCCGCAAGGACATAGATGTGCATTTTCACATTTCCACTTCCCTTCGCAGTTCTATGTATGCGAATGTCGATGTCCTTTCCACTGCCGGTTTGTGCCAAGCCATCACCATGAACGGTGGAATCCTTTGCTGTGCGACAATCGATTAGGATAGCGAATCTATTTTCAAAGAACTTCTTTGGAGTCATGGAAGTATTGGGTGTACCAAACCAGCCTCTTGCAGCCTCCCAGAAATCTAGGGGAAGCATGCCGCTTGGAAAGAGTCTGTTGGGAATCCCGTTGACATCTACTTCTACCTTCGAAATATCGGGATTCGAGAATGCTTCACTATCTCTCGCACCATGAGCGTATGGATCTATGAATAGTAGAAGTAGTCCAGCAAAGGATCGTCGTGGAACGTTGACGTTTTGAGATATCAAAGTATCGGATGCTTTAGCGATCTCTACTATCTTGAAGTGAACAGCGTAGTTGTATAGGAATGCAGTACCTATTTCGTATTTGTGAAGTGCACTACTAGCCAGCGTTCCATCCCTGATTGCTTCGTATTCTAGTTGGATGTTGGTAAGTTGGTACGTACCTATCTTCGTCGTATCCGATCCAACTACGACATCAATGGCATTCGCTAGAGTCAACTCGAATGTAATGGTATTTTCTAGGGCATATGGATATAGAACTCCATGTTGTGTCAGAATGTCGACATCTAATGGAATCCTATATTTGGAACCACATGCAGCTAGGAGCGCGTTGTCTGCAGCAGACGAAGTACTTGCGTCACCAGCTTTCGATCGTAGCTTGTTCGTGTTCTCTGATTGAATACCTTGTTGTACTCTCGACTCTCTCTCCTGCGTAGATAGGTATATGTCGGAGTACGTTTGTAGGAGGTCTGGCTTGACAAGGTCTTCTACTGTTTCAGCTCCCATCCTACAGATTCTACGTATGACCAAGCAGCGTCCAATGTTCGAAACGACTCTGTTATTCGCTTGTCCACCAGATAGTACGATGTCGACCAATAGCGCTAAGTTACCAGGTACTAGTACTACACCTTCTGCTAGCTTTGGGACTTCTACGTATAGAGTCTCACCTGGATTGGCAGATGATCGAGTGAAAGTTTTCCTATACAAGTCTCGTGGAGCCTTGAGTGCATGAGGCTCTCTTCGTGCTTGTGTGGGATCCAACTTTGATGAGATCATGTTGAATATAACTATATATATAGTTATGTCTAACATGGCCTTTGATGGGAGGTATGAGGAAAGAACTGATGAAGCTGAAAGAGGAAAAGATTACGATGATGACGATGCTATCGATGTGGAGGAGTGGAAAGCGATGACGTTTACAGAAGAGTCAGGAGAAATGGTCCCAATGAAAACCAGACGCAACTACACCCTAGAAGGTGCTAGACCGAAGGATCAGGAAACCTCGTTTTCTATGAATGATTACATAGATTCGATCACGGATCCGGAATCGAACGCTTCTAGACAGCAAAGAATCATGAAAAATCTGGAAGATGAGAAACCTCCTAAATTTTCTGATAGAGGGGTGGTCTTCAAACAAGGCAACCTATCAGACGATGAAAAACAGATGATGTTCGAGGCCGTCTGGGAACGATATCCAGATGTGGGAATTCGAGGTGGCTATCTCGAGATGGCAACCATGTCTGACGGTAGAGTTGCTATACACGAGTATGGAAGCAAAAATAAACCTATCCCTTTGACCACCACGAAGGGTGAGTTATACGTGAGGATTGGAAAAGGTCTCAAAGAAGTCCTAGGACCTCCGAGGGGAGAAATGGTAGAGCAAGTCATAGTAGCTGAAGATCAATTGAGTGAGAGGATCGAACGAAATGAGGAAATACTCAAAGACCCTACGTCTACTGAAACTCAGAAAGAGAATGCTACTAACGAAATAAGGACCACTCAGGAGGAGCGAGCAGTCCTAGAACAAATAGAAGAAGCTATAGTAGAACGGATGCCACTTAGGGATCGTATAAGAATCATCTTCAAGAAGTATGGAGTCAGTATAATTAGCGTGGTAGCTGCGGTAAGTACTGTGATCGGCGTAATAGTTTCCAATCTGACGAAGGCAGTTACCGCGATAGTACCGGGATTGGGAGATGCTGCCAAAGCAGCAGCTAAAACAACTGCCAAAGCCTTAAAAACAGTAGGCAAAAAGTTAGAGGAGATTCTACCTAAGATGATTGGGCCAATTGCGAGTTTCATATTCAGTATGGCTGCTGACGTTGTTGGAGTCTTAGCAAACAACATTTGGTTGTTAATCGTAGCAGCAGTGGTCTTCGTAGTGGAGCAATACAAACGACGTTAACGAAACAACATCCATGCAATTCCAGCTGCGGCAATGGATGTCACTGCGAGATTAATCTCATGTTGTGGGACAGCCTTTGGTACAGGAACTCGTTTCTCGTGCGTCTCACGTTGTGGGACAGCCTTTGGTACAGGAACTAGTTTCTCATGCGTCTCGAGAGACAACACCAATTTCTTATCTGATGGTCCTTCCATAGGAAGAGATGGGCGTCCTTTGACTTCTGCATTGATGTCGTTAGCGCCTAGCGACATATCTTTCGTGGCTTTCGGGATTGGATTCCTATAGTCATCTTTCTTACCAAGATAGTACACTAGATTGCTTGGCAATAATCGCACACCTATAGCTATTGCTAGATCTAGCCTCTTATGCGTCTTCGTTATAGCAGTAAGATAGTTCTTGCGGCTCACTACTAAATCGTTTTCGATAATGGCGACTTCGACTAAGCTCTTAAACTCTTCTTTGACGTTGAAACTATCTATGATGGATTCGTTAAGATTGTTTTGAGCGCCTAGAATACAATATCCGAAAGCCTCAACGGATCGATTCAATCTACCTAACCCAGCATTCGTCAAACCTCTACCGATTGGTGGTGTAAACCAATTGTATTGTTTCTCAGCATGAAAATTCTTGATGTACGAGATATGCCATTTTCCCCCCTCATCTGGAAATTTATACCCATCATCATTTGGCCAATCAAGACTTTCTTTATTGTGGTAATAATCAGCATTTCGAATAGTTCCTTTATTAACTAAGTACGTATATATATCTCCTAGTCCATGATTCCTACCACCTTTCAATCTGAAGTCTGGTGTTCGAGATATACCAAATTCGATGCACAATTTCTCAAGAGCTGATTTGCTATAGAGGTTGTCGAGTTGCTTGAAAGCACGGTTACTAGGTAGAGGAGCTCCAAGTTCATGTAGAATTCTTCGTATCGTGAAATATACGTGGAATCGTAGGAACCCTTGGACGACTGGTGGATACGTTTTGAAAGTGGGGTCAAACAACGACACTCCGCATCCAGAAGTTGCACACCACGTTGCAAAATTAAGTTGTTGAGGCCAGTACTTGAAATCCGGACCTGATAACCATCTACGAGACTCATTCGCTGTCGTATGCTTTACAACGATCTCCTTGAATATATTTGGAACGCCTACTTCGAACTTCTTCGTAGGTGTGACGTATATCCATAACTTGGTGAGATCTATGTCTTGTGCCGGTTCGGTAAAAGGAACTGCTCGAATAGGATATTTCGCACTCCTGTCTAGTGTCAACGTAGATGGGAAACCATAAACCATTCCCTGCAATGCGTCATCGATGCGCTTTTGAGTGACTGCAGGTATCTTGGAGACATTGTCACCATAAACCACATAGCTAGAATCTCCATCTCGAAACCAAATACTCGTCGAATATTTGCCTGGACCGTTCACTTCCGTAGAGGCATAGAACTTGTGAAGATCCGTATGTGGGTATCGTTTCTCGAACTTCGCCAACAGATCTGCATTCAACGTTGCGATCTTATCGTTTTCTTCTATCCAATCGCGTTTGGAAAGACCTTCGTGTTCCCGCGCGAATAGTACGTTCTCGTAAACTGTTTTGGTGCCAAGGGCTAGGTCAAGCGCCTTGCCTGCGCGCCCATGCAAGACCATTAGCTGACCTCCACCTGCCTTCGTAGGGAGGCCTGCATCTGTGAACACCTGGTAGGTTTCCCCGTGAAAAAATAAATTAATATTCCACACCCCATCCCGACCCACGAAAGAGTCGAACCATCCGGTTACAGCCTTTGGAAATAGGTACTTGAACTGCCGCCATGCGTCTGTCATGTTGAAGCTATACATACATATAGTTATACCTTTAATACGTAATGCAGATCCTTAATGTCACCACAACATTGGCCGACCATACTGTCTACTTCGACGATCCAATTCTTATCAATAATATTTCGCTACTCGAAACCACCATTGAGAACAGTTGGTTGAATCTAAAAGAGAAGGCCACGTTTCAGTGGGAAGTCAAGGGTATTGGGTTCCCACACGAAATCGAACCAGGGTCTTACAACGTACCTACCATCATGCCTCTCTTTAACCCTGCAGTCGCTGCTTTTATCGTTAAATTTACGGACACACCCGGTAGAAAGTATTGGATCCTAGATGTAATGAGACCAATCAAGTTCAGTAAGAATCTCTGCAAACTATTTAGTATCGAAGGAAACGAAGAGGAGGACGGAAACGTAACACTAAAAGTGGGAAAGTACGACCTGGTGTTAAAAGACATCCAATCAATATATATCCACTGTGATGCGGTGGATCCCAAGTTCTCACTCCTTGAGGGAAAACGCTCGACTGTACTAGCTAGCTTAAAAGTACGAGGGGCCTGGTTCTTAGAAATGACCTATTCTATGACTCTCCTACTTCCAGTCCGAGCTCTAGGGACGATGAGAAACAGCCTTCGCCTGACAGCCCGCGATGAAGGAGGCAATGTGGTAGACTTCCGTGGTCGACCTCTACGATACGTGTTGAAGCTTGAGTAAGTTATATGTATAACGTACAATGGAAGGCGACTCGATTCAACCGTTTCCATCTGCACCAAGTATCTATCCACAGATTGCTAGTGACACTGGAAAGAACTTTAGACTGCAAACGATCCGAGACACGCTTTCGGACATAGAAGTTCAAGAAAGGCACTACGAAGGTGTGCGCAAGAAATATGCACGTTCTCAAGGAATAGTTCATGGCATCGCAGTGGTAACTGGAGGTCTATCTGTGATCTTATCTGGATCTGGATTGGGCGCAGCGTTGACTGGGGTTGGAATAGTGATTGGTCTACCACTTGGAGTTATTGGTGGGCTATGTGGATTAATTTCAGCATCTACAACCCTTGGAGCTAAGAAGTTAGGAATGAAGGTTTCTAAACATGAAAGGACAACTATGCTGGCAAAGGCGAAAATCAATACGATTCGAGATCTAGTATCGAAGGCCCTACGAGATGAAAACATATCCGACTCCGAATACAGTCTAATCCTGAACGAAGCGAATAAGTATGAGATCATGAGGTCTGAAATTCGTCGCGAGACTTCCATAGGTAAAAAAAGTCCGGATCAGGTTCGAGCCGAACTCAAGCAAGAAGTGCAAAAGGAAATGCGAGAAAAACTTGGCAGCTTAGTAGGGTAAGAATCGATATTTCCTATGAAAGGAACGAACATGGTTCTCACTTTCACTTCGCTAAGTCCTACTGCTAGTTAGCCCATGTCTAGTGTAGATTGGCTCAAAGTAGGAATGGTAAGAAAGCAACTCCTTGACAAAACGCTCTACCGAATTTCCAAATATGTCACAGCGTTTAACGACATCGCCAAGAGACATAGACGATCCTAAGCGACGTAGCACCTCGTAACTTGCTCCAACGACTTTCGTCTTAAGTATTGATCTGGGGCCTATATTGTTTTCTATCGCTGTAGTAACAACCTCATGGACTATTCGTTGAATGTCCATAGGTACTCCTTGAGGATCGAGTTTAAGGAAAGTCGTTGCAATGTGAGGAACTATGTGCTCGACATCCAAGTCTACATCAATCTTATCATCGTTATACAGAGAACGTATAAAGACCTCTCCGCTACAGATGCTTCCGTCGTTTAGTTGCATGAAGCGAGCAACCTCGCCTCTAGATCGGACGAACCCACATTGTATGCATGCATGGTAGAGTAGAGCAGCTAAAATATTTTTCTTAACATCACTACGCTTGAGACAAACTTTCATTACTTGGGTGAATGCGTCGGCTACGATTCCTGGGAACGATAGGTCATAACTTTGTTTGTAAATAGTGTTGTACGCTTGTAGTTCTCGTAGGAGCATTCGTCGTTTCAGTTCTGTGTCATCGCTTTGCTTTGGTTTTGCGCGGTCTAGATCGTTTTGATACTGAAATTTATCCGGACCTACCATACGCAGTCGAGTAGTAGCAACATCGATCTTCGTTCCTTCACATGGTTCGGTCTCGGAAACAAGACCACATGTGGGACACACGAATTCCGTTCCTTGTATTTCCAAGGGACAGAGACAATCAGAACATGTTTCACTGGTGTTAATATGCAATTGTGGTTTGATATTCAGGCTTCTACAAGTCCCAGAACCAAACAATCTGATGAGCTCTTCCATGATACGCTGTAGATGTCATCCGTTTAATAGAAAGAAAAAAAAAAAAAAGAAAAAAAAAGAATGAAGAGGGTCACGCAACGACTTTCTTCATTCTCTTTTTTTTTTTGTGGCTATTCCTAATCGTCCTTCTCGCTCCTCAAGGCAGCCAACACCTCGTCGAGAGCATGGCTGAGAGACTCTCCGAGACCTTCCTCTGGTTCCAGCACTCTTGGTTCCGCGGGCAATGCTACCTCAGCAGGCTCCTCCGGTTCCACCACGTTTGGCTCTGCAAGTTCCTCCTTTCTTGGCTGTGGAGTTTCCTCTAGCGTCTTGCTGGACTTCTTAGTGCGTCTTATATGGGGACACTTCTTGATAATGAGACGGTCGCATCTTGAGCAAAGCCCGTAACTAGTACGACATCCTTTACCGCACTTCGAGCATGGCATGAATGGGGCACAGCCTTTTGAGATTTGGGAGTTGTGCTGGGCACAGAACTTCGATGTCTTCGAAATCCTCTTTGGGCATTTCGAGTCCTTCCCTCTCATCAACCAATCGCAAGTTACCGTCTCAGGCATTGTGGCGTCGTCTACATTCGAGTTCTTCTTCGACATGTTCGATCTGTATGGTATTAATGTGTACTAAGATGACAACGTAAGCTAATATCGTGGAATAAAGAATATATACTAATACCATTCGGTGGCGATATACAGCATACTAATCATTCCTCTAACAGTTACTCAAGTTTGGACTTTTTAGGTGCAGTTGGATTCAATCGCTTCCTATATGGCAGCATAAGCATTCACATAGTAATCTAGTAGGGCATTTTCTTCCTCTATGGTGAGATGGGAGTTCTTAATGAGCCACTTAATGAGCCATTTAGCGGTATTAAACTGATCATTGCTACAGGCGCATAGTAGAGCACGATGAACGTATTCATCCTCTATGGTTATCTGAAAACGTTGAATGAGCCACTTGATGATATTAAGATGACCATACGCGCTGGCCTCTATCATAGCAAACATGACGGCATAGCCCTCTTTGGTGAACTGGAAGTGCTTAATGAGCCACTTAGCGATGCCAAAGTGACCATACCTTAAGGCAGCGCATAGAGTATGATTGGTGTATCTATCCATTTTATTGAAACGTAAGTGCTTGGCGAGCCACTTAACAATATTAAGGTTGCCATGATCGCTGGCGTAGATGAGAGGAAGGCTGTCGTCGATGTGGCTTGCGGAAATGCCGAAAGTCCTAGCCAATTTGTCTCTATCGGCATCATTACGAGTAGAACCCAAACCAAAACATAGTACTTGTCTACGGAACTCTTGGTCTACGTCTTTGTAGCGCGCGAGAGATGCGGCACCGTTTAGGCGTTTCGATGTCCTTGCGATGCTTGCGAATGACGTAGGACCTGCATGCTCTACGATCTTAGTCAAGATTTCTAGAGCGAGGCACGATATATTATCCATAGTGGAAGAGATCGATATGCAGTATAGTAATCATATCTCTAATAGGTTATCAAGTTTGGATTCTTAGGTGTCTAGTGACAACTTGGATATGAAAAAAAAGGGAAAAAAAGAATGAAGAGGGTCACGCAACGACTTTCTTCATTCTTCTTTTTTTTTTTGCCCTCCATTACCTACGTTCACTCATCTTCTGCGGCTGCGTCCACACTGGCACTATGCTTAGTATTGGCGGCATAAACGTCTCGTTGGTCGTATCTATTCTTCTTCGATGGTTGTTGTACTATGTCGATCTCAACATCTAGTAGGTATGAAAGTCCCATACTACTTGCACAAATACTTGAGGCGTTGCAAATACCATCGTGAATAGAACCTGGTAGGATGAGTTTGCTTATGTTGTCGATGTTAAGACCGCTAGAGTTCTCATCGACGAGAGGTTCGTACATAGTGTTGTCCCCATCGGCGTACGACTTACTTTTGTCAAAGAATTGACCGTTAGGTGTTCCAGTCTTGTAGTCGCATTTCGCTCTCATCCTCATTATAGGATTAGCTAGTCGACCTCCAGCATTGGTAGTGGAGTTCATAGAAATAAACCTTTGAACCATTGGAGCTATCCTGGTGTTGGGGACGATAATGGCGTCGTCCCTTCCAGGTGGACTGCGTTTACGCGAATTGCGCATGCAGATCCTTTTGTCTTCGATGAGTCTACTCACCTCGCAATCAAAAGCCCAATCTAGGTGTTCGACTAGTTTGAAAGAAGGACTTAGCTTGTCGTCGGATGGGAGATCCAATTCCCCATTGTCATTTTTCTTAATCGTGATTCCATCGTTCTCCGTACATACAAAGTCGCTCCACTTCTGAAATTGTAGGCAAGGATGTCGATCACGTTTTTTGCCTGCGTCCTCTTCGTTGTATGGCGTTATCCGTCCCACATGCTTCTCCCCTTCGAACCGAAAGACCGCCGGATGAGGTCCATCGCCAATGTCGAAGAATACGGAAACGTACTTGCATCCGTTCGGTCCGTTTCTAGGATGAGTCCAGTCGAACGATATGACGGATCCATAGGATTGCCCATCTTCTTTGGCCTTTTCGAATGCTTCGACCACATCACCTACGTTGAAAAGCTTTGAACTCGCCATTCTCTCTTCGGTATAACTATACGTTGAGATATCTCTAACAGTTACTCAAGTTTGGATTTTAGGTGCGA
The DNA here is from genome assembly GCA_030867875.1 of Actinernus sp. WN-2022. Taxonomy (NCBI): domain Eukaryota; kingdom Metazoa; phylum Cnidaria; class Anthozoa; order Actiniaria; family Actinernidae; genus Actinernus; species Actinernus sp. WN-2022. The sequence continues at coordinate 32,299,859 of JAOWCC010001210.1, forward strand.
GAATGTTGCGGACGTCGATGTCGATATAACTATATTCCAATCATATCTCTAACAGGGATTTTTTTAGGTGTAAGAATGTCTAGTGCCAATTTGGCTGACCCTTAGTACCCTAGTAGTATAGCCGGCGTCAAAACTGATACCCGTTTTTTGTTGCACAAGGGCGTCATAAAGTGGATTTCTGAATTCACTTTATGACGCCCTTGTGCAAGAAAAAACGGGTATCATTTTGACGCCGGCTATACTACTTTATCCAATGTCAAAATATAAAATTCAAAAAGAAACACACATGTAAACAGAACAAAAAAAACAAGGGGAAAAAAAAAAGAAAAAAAAAAAAGAAAAAAAAATAGAAAAAAAAAAGATACGATGCCGATACTGAGACTTGAACTCGGGGCTTCGAACTGGAAAGCAAGAGCGTTAACCATTAGACCACCGTGGCTCTTTGTTACCAAATACAAAGGGCGCGTTCACGGCTGATTACCGTTATTTATGTAAAAGGTGCGAACTGAACAAAGGCTATAAATCCATATGTGGATATGTCTAGGACAACGTTAACGGCAACGACTGTATATATGTATGTATATATATATATATATCAGTGCGAGAGCAGCATCTACATTCCATATATACATGTAAGGGGTTAAGTCGGTGTCAAAGTTACTTTGTCTGCTGGAGTTCATGTCCCAATCAAGTGCAGCAACATTTGTGTTTCTAATTTATTTCAAGTATCTTTTTTAGTTTTCCCTCTGCAACAACCATTTTAGTAATTGTAGCTAATTAATGATCATTAATTTTATGCAGTGTCAACAGTTGCCTACAAACTATTTTCGTCGTTTTCTTATACTAGAACTAATATAAATGTATTACCAATAATTTCTAAGAAGACCTTGGAGCTCATCCATTATCCTATACATATTGATGCTGTTGTGATAGAAAGGCGCCATATGGAGAATACAATACATTAATGAGGTTACGTAAGATTGAGAATCGACCCAGTCTTTTTCTTACGCGGTCATGGGTCAGGAAAGGCCAAGTATTCATCATTTCAAACAAGCATAGAATATGGAGTATTTTCTGTAAGCTAAAAATTTCTTCACAGAAATACTCTAAAGGTCAGCACACACGAAGGGACAAGTCCCAGGGACATGTCCTGGGGACAAATCCCTTGTTGTGTTCAGACGAGGGGACAATATTTTTCCTAGTTCAGACGAGGGGACAAGTCCCAGGGACTTTGTCCCTTCATGTGTACCGACCTTATACCTTTCAAAGATTCATATATAAAACTTGCAAAAGGGGTTAGGTGCACTTTAAATACAAATGGTCACACATTCAAACACATTGCGTGGGCCCTCTAGTGAATATTACTCTGATTACTGATATAATACAACCAAACATTATGAACACAGAAACTTTGAGTTCAATCTTGTCAGTCTTACCTTGTAAAGAAAGGTTGGCTTGATAATGAGTTGAACTGGTTTGAGAACTTCAGTGTAAAGGGTCACTAGTGTATTGCAGCAACTTTTTAGGTTGGGTTTAGGGTCAGCCGATTCATGGCATGGTTGAAGTGTTATGTACATAACTATCTTTGTATTTTGCAATCGACGCTCATCCATCTTGCTTTTAAGTTCTCCTTTTCTAGCATCTTCATCGAAAAAGTCTTCTGCATGTTTTCCTTCCTCGTAGCAGTTGCTATATGTAGCGAGGTATGTTAACTTGTCACCTTCGTACAAGGCAACAGTGGCCACAACATATTTTGGCTGCTTGTATTTACCAGCTAGCTCCTTCGTGATGATGCATTCCTTATCCAGGCAATATAAATTTGTTCGTATTCGATAATCTTCAGGTACGTGGCAGTACAAGGCGCAAAACTCAGCCTTAGTCATCAAATCTAATGATCGCCTCATCGTATGGTTGTTCCCATGGTCTTTCAACACAGAGTACTTGTTGCACTTCGCTTGTTTCGCCATTTAGCCTGACTGAATATTAGTGAATACTCGTTGCATGGTAACTCACTTGAACAGCTGCAATTAATAAAATGGGGAAATGAGGGTAAATGATTTTGCTGAAAAACCATAAATCCCAATGAAGCATAACGCACAAGAATGCTACCAGTTGGACATTCTTTCACTATTTATTTATTCATTAGAAAATAACTTGTCAGTCGTCACTTGCGCCGGAATTCAATACAAAAATTACATGATTCAAACTATTTGCATTAGGGAAAACACAGGGTATATCAGCTCTACAATAAGCACCATTACTGCACTTATCAATTAAAATCCCCCCTCCCCCCCCCCCCCCCCCTCTTCCCAAAGCACTAGGTGGGGATATGTGGGACATTTCATGGTAATTAAGTAATTGCCCAGTTTTTGTGGCACCAAGGGGGTTTGGAATTTTACTCAATTTTCTTCACAGACATGTACTTTCAATGTTCGTGGGATGGGGTACGAATTTGATGTGGCGATGATGTGCTGTAGTGGCAATCGTCAGAAAGATTTTATCCATTTTGTTTTTGTTTCTATACAAAATATACGTAATATACATGTACATTTTACAATGCAGTTTTAATTCAGTAACTGGACCATCAAAGTTCCACTGTGGCTCGCTCAAAATTTCCAACTATTTGTGCCAGAAACCAGATGAAGTACATGTATGTGCAGTGATTGCAAGTGACAAACTAGGATGCAAAATAGAATGGTTCTGGCCAATTTCAGTGTGTTGGACAACAGGAGGGAAAGCAGCCTGAGTGGAAGTGGTTCTGCCACTGACCTGCAAGGAAACTGGTTGAACAGTCTTTCAAATGGCCATCCACACCAGTATTTTCTATTATACACGACTTTCATAATGGCCGCCTCCTAATTTGCATATGTGATTTCCCGTTTCGGTAGTTTATCCACGTGTATAGAAAATATAAACATTGCCATGTGAAAGAGCATGTCGACATTAGTGAACTTGTGAAAGTTGAGTGCTGTAGCTTATAAAGCAATGAAGTTACAGCCAGTTCAAATTAGAGAGATTTGTATGAGAAAACCGACGGAGGCCTTTATAGCCTCGCTTTCATATTTTTCTGCATTACAAATGTTCATAGCTCAACAGCAATTTTCAACATTCCTCTAAAACTCAAAACAATTACTAGTTTTAATGTGATCTTTCATGTAGTAGCATTGGTTTTCCCCTACATATTTATCTTCCAAATTATGCAAATTAGGGGGCGGCTGGAGGCGGCCATTATGAAAGTCGTGTATGATGTGTTTCATTATTAAACATGAGAACTTTCAATAATCAAGCCTCGGCATATTCACTTTAGTTTTAGTGCTATATTTACTTACTTAATTGTAAGTCATTATTACTCATTTAATTAACTTATAGTGAATGACATTTTAGCTTATTGATCTTGTATTTTAATCGTATTGTCTGTATTTCTATGTTGAGAGCCACAAGTTTATGTACTATTTTACTCTCTAACCCTTTCATGCCCGCATACGGAATTTTCCGTATTTTACTAGTTACTTGATTTGGGGGTTTCAGTCTGACAAAGTTGAAAGATCAATGCCCTGAGATTCCCACACACCTTAATGTATAAACAAATGATCCTATTGAACTGCATTAGGCATATTAAAAATGAATAATTTCATCTAAATCCTCCTTTCTTTGCATAAGTTAACTATAGTTGACATTATTTCACTTCGGAAAAAGGGACTAAAATGACAGCTACAGAAAAAAAAAATTCTCCTCAGATTCTAAATTTTCTCACAAAAATGCACTTCCCCATCTTCATTCTTCAAAATATAGAAGTCTAAAGCCATTTCGACCTAATAGGTTCATATTGGAATCAATGGCAAGTAAATATTGTCCAATATTCCAAAAAAGCTATGATACATGTAGGTGGCCAGACCCCCATTTATAAAGCCCACGCTAAAGTGACAGAAGTCCTAGCCTATTCACGAGGGGGAAATGAAGCTCGTTACCCATCACGACGACACTGGCACAGATTCGGTTCTTTGAGAAAGTGCTGATTAAAGTTCTCATCAGACAATGATGTCCTCCAGCACACTATAAATGGTGAAAAAGGCTTTAAAAAGCCTTAAATTCTATATTCCCCCAAACAAACTTCCCTCCAGTTTTCTTAGGGGGGGGGGGGGGGGGGGGTGGTTTGTTGCAGTCTAGAAAGAGCCAAAAATCAGTTCAAAGCCCTTGGGGCTCAAAGGGTTAAGTTCACTATTAACTACTGTTTCAAGGTTATTTGAAGAATAGAAAATATTTGTATCATCAGCAAAAATTATAAATGCTAATTACTTGGAGGAGTTTGGGAGATCATTAATGTAGAGAAGGAAAAGCAAGGGCCCAAGACTAAGTGGACCCTTAAGGAGTAAGACATGTTATGGTTTTCAGGGTAGATTCTGCCTCACCAATTTTAACATATTGTTTACGATCATTTATATAGCAACCAAACCATGTGAGGGGCAGCCCTCGTATTCCATACTTGTACATTTTTGCCAAAAGAATATAATGATTAATAAAGGTAATCGGCTAACTCTGTTGCCACCCAATTCAGATCATGTGACGTAAACACACATTACTCTGGAGAATTGACTCTTTGAAAATTTATTTTATTCAGATAGGCATGACTGCATTATGATTAGAATGAAAAAGGAATAATTCCACAGAGTAGCATCCGTTAAACATCACATGATCTGAATTGGGTGGCAACAGAGTTACCTCTATTGTATCAAAAGCTTAATTTAGAAAAGTCCAGAAATATTCGGCCACAAGTTATCTTATTTTCATCTATGGCAGGTTTTAGGTTCTCTATGGTTTCTAAAATAGCATACTCTGTTGAGTATCCTTTTCTAAAGCCAAATTGGTAGTTAAAAAGTATGTTTTCTTTTTCAAGGAAGAATATAAGTTGATTGTAGATACAGCCGTTCCAATACCTTGCTGAAGGGAGAAATAGTTTCCTAGCTCAGTTACAATGTTCACTGCCATTCTTAAATATAGGGGTTACTCTTGATATTTTAAAGTGCCTACAACCCTTAGCCAGCTATCATTTTTTTCTTAAACTAGGAAGGTTGAAATTATTTTCCTCAAAAGAAAAAATCTGATTCGGTTTTTCCTTCATGATTTTATTGGCATTCAACACCATACATCAGCCCTAAAAATGTGAGCACACAAGGAACCTGGGCCGAGCTGTTCTGTGATGTAGCTTAAGGGACCACTCTTGTTAACTTCACTGATTCCGAAAAAAATTAGGGCGTTTTCGGAGGTAATAACTAAATAATGTCAGACTGCAGTTCAGGTACATGTAGTGGTTCTGACTCGGAAGACAGTGAAAATGATTCAGAATGGAACTACTGTATATTCCTTATGCTACGTCATCAGCCAACTGGTTCTCCCTTCATGTAGGAAGACATGAATTACTACCAAATTGTATTGTGTGTTCTATTGTTTTGTATTGCGTTCTATATCATTATGACGTCACAGCTTGTTTATGAGGGGGACAGAATCGACTTGAACAATAGAATTTTTAACTAAATCTGCTCTGCTGAGGAAAATTTGACTTCGAATTGTCTGGTTTCCAGATATCAGCTGTATCAATGTTTATCCCACAATATTTACCGTATTTGGTGGCTGTTACCGCTATTCTACGTTCTACAAAATGCATTTGATAGTGATTAACCTTTGTGTTGTTGCTGTTTTGTCCCCCTCCCACAACCATGATCCTTAGCATTTAAACAATAGATTGTTTTGATTTGACGTCATAATGATATAGGTCAATTCTATTGTATTTTGATAGCAATTCATGTGTTGCCTACATGAAGGGACCACCAGCCGACTTGTCCCAATACCTTTTTATGATTATGACATTTTCCCACAGTGATCGAGCCAAAATGATGATTTTCCGCTAACTTTGAGTGCATGTAGCTGTAAAAAAATACCAATTCAAAGATTGGACGTTTTTTGCAAAATAATGTTATATGCGGCAAGTACGTTCGGGAAAAAAATAAGGTGAAAAGGTGATATACAGTACGCACTTTAAAAGCTTCAGGGACTGTCCCTGTTAAAATTGATTCATTATACATGTAGATCTTTGAGAATGGTAAATATTGATAAGGGTCCACTAGCAAGTTTAATAAGCTTGTTTGGTATATTAATGTATGCCTTATTTTCATTCAGGTTGGCAAATACATGTGTAGAGTAAAGACTTGTAGTTCACTTATTGGGGCTAAATAAAAGCTATTTTGTGGAGAAGGATTTGTGAACTGTGTAGGATTACAAGTGCCATCAGTTTTAATTTTCTTTGCACCTACATTAACAAAGTAATTATTAAATAACTCAGCAATATCATGTCTTGTTATTTTGCAGAATTCTTGTGGGTTAGGACTGGCCCTTGGTTTTATGTTTAATAAGGGTATCAAGGAGCTTCCAGGTACATTTTAAGTTGTCCTTAAATTTAGAAAATGGATTACGGTTTAACGTAGTAGTCTTTCTTATCATTATGTTTTAAAAGTGTGAGCATATTTGCATATTGTTGTTTGTATTTATTATTTTTGTGGGCCTTTGCTCAGATAATGAGTGTGGTACATTTTTTGTTTCCTTTTGATTGATTTAAGGATTTCATTTATTATAATTTTCTTTGATTGGGTGGCCTTTTTTAAAGCATTGAGTCTTGTGGGTTTTTTTTCAGGACTAAGAATCTCTTCCCAATTAATTGCATTTACATCATAAAGAAAAAGCTCATTGCTAAATTTGGAATAGTCTCTATAATATCTTTTGCTATTGGCCTCATCCAGCTGTGATCAATTTAATGACACAGAAAACTGGCAAGTGATCTGAGATACATGTATCAACTGTCAGAATCCCTGAAGTGATATACAGTAGGATGTAGATGAATTGGTATACACGTATATGTTGTAGGTTGTTTCTAATTTCAGGTAGATTTTTTCAAACAACCTAGGTCACAGTATCTTCAAACAACCTAGTTGTTTCTCATTTCTGGTCGTTTTTAAAACAACCTAGGTCATCAGAACCTTGTAAATTATATGTGTGTGTACGTCTTTAGTAAATGTGTAGTAGTTGTACAGTTTTTGTAAAGTATTTAAAAAAATTACCTAGTAGGTCATTTTTACATTTTTAGAGTCTTTTAAATGTTGGATAGCATTACATTATTTTGTCTGTTGTTTAGTGACTTAAACCTAAACACCCAAAATTATTGATTGTAGCTCTTAAAATACCCAAAGTGAGCAGCCCTTGTTGACAGTTAGGTTTTTTTTAAATGTAATTAAGGGTTAGGTTTTGGATTAATTAGTTCACAGGACCATTGAAGAAGCATTATACTTCAATGTCTACTGTTTAGTGACTTACCTCGAAACACCCAAAATTATTGACTGTAGCTCTAAACACTCAAAGTTAGGGCTAAAGTGAACAGGATCAGGACCATTAATTCGATTTTAATATACATGTAATAGTGTCAGGAATGAGTTTGCTTGGAGTGGGGTGTTAACTGGCTTTAATAAATCTGCTTGTTATTGGCACTAATTGCTCCGCATGGAAACAGCAAAGTGAAAACATAACTGTTGATAATGTTTTGAGTTATTTCTGTGTAAGTTCTCGATCATTTATCCATTTTCACAACTTTTCACATTCTCTGAGCAGTTCTTTGATTAGAGAACAAGACAAGACAATATAATAATACAGCATTTCTTTGATCCACTTTTTGATCCACAATTATTTTCTAGACACAGTGGTCAGTTATTCCATTGGAAAAGCTGAGTGTAACGTACAAGTACGAGCCAGCTACTCCAAGATCCTCTGCACTCGTTACTTCAATACTTCAATACTATTTAGCTCTTGAATCGTAAAAATCTTCTTCTAGATACAATGTTAGAGTTGATGCGCTTTCTTTTGTCTTTATTTTAGGTCAGGTGATTTCTCTAAGTCGGTTCGGTTGACACAGTTTGCCTTCGAAGTACGAGTGGACTGTAATAAAGTCAATAAACAATGTATTTTTCTGGATTTAGCTTCCTTACTTCCCTTGAGTTGCTGTAGCTTTCATAAAAGAATGCAGAGTCAACACAAACTTCATCTGTGTTACAGTTTTGTCCCGGTTTAATGTCGTTCATGCTATGTTTTCTAAAGATGTTTCAAAGTTCGATTTTGATAGTAGTACCCATGCGCACATAACGACTGGGACTGGGTTTGAGGATTAGTCACTTGGAGAATAAATGATGTGTTCAAATCAACAAGCGCTTCTGTGGTGCAGTGCAATAATCCACTGGATTAATATCTAACAGGCGAGTCAAGGTGGTGTGTAAGGGGGGACATGGAGAAAACGGAGAGGGAGTGGGAAGGAAGGGGGAGGAAGTGGAAGGAAGGGGGAGGAAGTAGAGGGAGGGGTAGGTTGTCAAAAAGTATTTTGTAGGGGAGGTGCCCCCCCCCCCAAAAAAAAACAACCTTTTTTTACGAATCCACAAAAATAAAAAAATCCTTTTTAGAATCATTGATATTCCAACCTAGGTTGTTTGAAAAACAACCTGAATTGAGAAACAACCTGCAACATATACATGTATATGTGATCAATGAGTGTTGATGTGTGGTCAGTTACTCTGGTAGGTTTCGTAATAATGGAAGCAGATTGTTAGTAAAAAGCATATCCAAATACTCTTCAGTTTGGTAATGTGAGTTATAATTATTTTAGAAAATCAATGTTCATATCACCAAAGATGTAGATATCATTTTTATCAGGATTCAGTATTTTGATTATATCATTTAGCTGGGTATTATTGATTAATGTCAAGGAGTCGTAGGTCGGAGCGGTCATGTCTCTGTGAGCTCCGAATTATTTCTCCCAATACTCTCTTTAAACAAACTCAAGCTCCTTTAAAGTGCATATGAACCCTGGCTGGATACATTTTATATTAAAAGATTTATGCCCAAGGTTTCTAAATTTCATACCATAAAATCCCTCCAACTTTTTCGTTGTGAGGTATCACCGGTTCAAAGTGGCCAAAATGCACGATTTGGGTTGTCTATGCCCAAAATTCAAATGCGCGTAAAAAAAGAGACTGGAACTAGTTTACTACATGTACGTCACCTCGGGATGTTGTATTTTGGCGTTTTGCATGAAAGGATAGCTGAGTCTAGCGGAGTAAGCTTCTATGAACTTCTTATTTATTCATTCCTAAGGTTTTTTCCGGGTAAAATGACAGAGAGATGCATGGTGGCACGTTGTTCCATCATAAAAGGCTAGGAAAACAGGATATATTTACATTGAATGCCTTATTTTGGCAACGATCGCTCTGAAGCGAAGCGCCGAAAGAAGTGAGTCGATTTCGTTCTTCGGATGAGGGAAATATGGTCTCCATCGTTATATTCGGTTGTGTGCTCAGCACACTTTAGAAACGAAGACTACAGTAAGTTGATGGCCTTGTCTAGGCAGAATGCCTATCTAAACCGAGATAGCTTCAGGATATCGGCATTTCCCTCGAGGTGCTGAGTGGCAATTGCAATGTCAAAGAACTACAACTCTCAGGGGTTCCTCTCAGGAAACAAAATGGAACCTTGAATCCATCTATTGTCGTGTAGCAGGCCAGCTCTCGAGATGTTTATTTTGAAGCGCTTATGTGTTAGCGAGTTAAATACACTCAAAAACAGCAGTGACTTCAGCCTGTTCAGGCTTCAGCTCGCCGCGCACATGGCACTTCTGCTCCAAAAAAAAAACATAATAATAAGGCTTTTAAAACCATTTCATGACAACAGAAAGTTTATATAGGTAGGTCATACGTGTAAGTGTTATTATACAAATTTCTAAAGGATATTTTGAGGCAATTGCAATACACGAATTTGTCGTGTATTTTGTCACTGCAAAGTTCACTCAGTTTATCCGTCATTTTGGCGTTTGTTTGTTCTTACGAGTCCAAAAGCTTCTCATTCCGCTTTAAACCTCTCTGTAATTGCAAAATTAATTAGTTATTAAGTTAAAAAACCCAGAAGTTTCAAAGAATGTCATTCAAAATGTCAACTTTGAGTCTCAAAGGTTTTCACGCATTCAAGTTCAACACTGCAGTCAGAAGTGCAGACTTGGAGAATCCTCGCCACTTTGTAAACACTGGGTAAAACACAAAGCGTGAAAACAAATCAGTTTACCAAATAATAAGTAGAACCAAAATTACTTCCACAGATGATCTGTCAGTTTGAGACAATCAAAATGAAAGAAAAGTTGAAGAATAATATTAGTAGCACATGTTGTCATTCATCAAAAAGACATTTTGTGCGAAACAGCTTTTCAAATAAAGAATAAAGGATGCAAGCACTGGTTTGAGTGTTTGCTGTTGTTCAACTTTTATCAGCTTGAATATTGAGTGAAACAACTGCAGTTTAATATGGCTTTCTATGTAGATGAGAGGATGATAAGGAGATTGTTGGACTCAAAGAACAGAGCATCTAGCGTGAAAGATAATTTTTAAGTGAGAACTGCTAATTTTTAATGCTGCAGAGAATATGAGTTTGAGGTGAAGGCGAGTCGGCAGGAAGAGTTCGCGATAGAATAGGTTTTCAAGCAGCTTTCGAAAACAAAGTTTAACACTGATTTTTCTCTACTATAAATTTGCAAGTTACACAACAACTCATTCGGAGATAAGATGGCGAGATTGCTATAAATATTACATTATTTTAGCTCATGTTTTCAATTTTCAAGCTGCCCTGAAGTGAAAACTAAAAATCGGCAACGTATATCATAAGTCATTAAGTGTGATAAGATCCCTTTTTTGCTTGGAGCGGCCCAATTTTACCATGATCGAATGTTTTCGGTACCCTCTAGTCGCCTTTGGAAATCTCTTTCCCTGTCCTGTCTCTCCTGTTGCCTCATATTATATTCCTGGATCCATTCTTCGTCTGCAATTGGCTCATCTGCATATGGTTCTTGAACTGCAAGTGTGCAAGTCGTACAGCTAGATCACCTCCACCGTTCGACTTCACTATTCCAAGACAAAGTCATCTCCAAAGTCAAGTTCTGAGTTTTTTCACTTTCCTCAGACTCGAAGTGACATTTTCCTTTGAGGATAGGCTATAATTTCTTGATAATTCTGAAAAATTGCAAGCTGAAAATGGAAAATAAGTGCCTACCGACAGTAAACTTCGGCTCGCTTCACACACTTTCACAAATAGGACTTCCCGAGGTGACGTCACATCCTCTCTCTCTCCAGGCCCCAACAAGCTCGGAAATACAGAATTTTTTTATTTTTTTATTTCCTGATAAAATGGTTAAGTTTTTTTTTTCAGATTTATTTAAATTTTTCCTGATACGTATAAGGTATAAGTTTTTCAAAAAACGTTTAACTGGCCAGCCTTCACATGCACTTTCAAGTGCCACTACGACGAAAATTTACCATTTCGATTTGCCACTTTTTCAGTGTCTATAGGTCAATCAGTATTAGAAATATCCGAAATAGTAAAAAATATTCCCAAATGGGCATCTTAAACCACAAATTTTAGGAGAGTTTACCGGTAAAATCCTGTCCGCCATTGCTGGAAGCCGTGCCCTTTGTTCAGCTTTAAACAAAGGTTTATTCACCGGAAGTGATGTCATACACTTAACACGACAACCTCGTGGCGCGAAATAGCGTGCATAAAAAAGTAGCCAACCTCGCAAAGATAAATATAACTTTCTTCTTATGTACGTGAAGACGTTTTTAGTAGAAATATGCCTCCAGGCGTTGTGTTCTGCAGGCGAGCGTTAAGTGTATGACATCATTTCCGGTGAATAAACCTTTGTTTAAAGCTGAACAAAGGGCACGGCTTCCAGTAATGGCGGACGTGTAGATTCAATGTTCGGAGCTAAAAAAATAAGACTTCCTGTCGTTGTATCGAAAAACAATTTGAACTGGTAATAATATATGAACTCTACTTTATGAATATGCAAAAACATTGATATGTCAAAATTTGATCGTAGGGGCACTTTAAAGGAGTAGTTATTTCAAATGCAATCATCAGGAATTCCACTGACACTGGAAAGGAGAGAAGTTCAACTTCAAGCGCAGAAAGATCACCTTCCCTTAAAGTAACAAAGATGGCGGACATAGATGAACCAGAACTGCAGACAACTTTACTTCACAATGAAGCACCAAGCATGGCTGAACTCTTTAGTATCGTCAGAGAGATCCAGCAAAACACTGCTCAAATCCCAGCGAACTATAAGAGAGTTCAACAAGGATTATCAGAACTCAAAGATTATCTGTCATTCATGTCGCACGAGATTGACGATTTAAAACAAGAAAACAAGCTGCTTAAGAACGAGGTTTCAATTGTTAACGTCAACTTAGAAAAAAGTAAAGAAGAAAACAATGGTATTACGAAGCAACTAGAGGAAATTGATGATAAGCATGACGACCTAGAGCAATACTCCAGCAAGCACAGCCTCGAAATACATGGGATACCTGAAGGAGAGGAAGATGATGTAACTTTAGTTCTTAGTCTGGCAGAGGGACTTGACATAACTTTAGAAGATGACAATATTGATATTTGCAATCGACTACGATCTAAACATGAAATAAATCCAATAATAGTCAAGTTTGTCAGGCATGGGAAGAAAAGCGAGATTTACAGGGCCAGGCATCATCTTAAAGAGCTTACAACCAACGGCACAGCATTTAACGGAGCAGAAAGAATCTACATCAATGAGAATCTGACTGCAGCTCACCACAAGTTGCTTTTTGATGTAAGGAAAAGATCTAGATTAAATAAGTGGTTTAGTTGCTACACGAAGGGCGGTGGGATCTATGTTCGTAAAGAAAAGGGTGGTAAGCAGAAAATCATTTATAAAGAAGTTGATATGGAAGAGTTATACTGATTAATCAAGAGTTCTAAGTAGAATATCAAGGAAGTGTTTCATAATTCTCTCTGCCCAGCTCTTTGATAGAAATATAACTGTTTTATAACCTGCACGATACATCCATTGGAAATTATATTAGTATTGCCTTTTGGGAGTTTTTCGTTTTGTTTTGTCAGTCTGTACAATGATAATCTTTCCTTCAAATGTGTCTTTTATGTTTAGTTCTACATGTATGTTGTTTTGTGGTAATTTATTCTTAGGGCAAATGGTACACTTAACCTATAATTTAAATATCTTTCAAGGGAGTCCCCAGTGATCTACACTTCAACCTACTCTCGCTCAATGTCAGGGGATTAAGAGAAACAAAAACATTAAGAAAAATATTAAATTGGTCACGAAAACAAGGTGGAAACAATGAGTAACATTCTTCCAAGAATCTCACTCCAACCTGACATAGAGCAAAAATGGCAGAATCATTCTAAAGGCGAATTTGTTATGTCGCATATGGTACATCAAACAGTGGAGGTGTTGCAATTCTCCTGGGCCAAAATTTGGAATATGAAATAAGTAAGAAATGTATTGATGAAAATGGACGTTATGTTATAATTTTAATAACAATTCAAGGATCCAGCTTTTTCCTTATTAATTCTTACACACCGAATGTTGAACAAGCTCAAATTACTTACTTTAAAATCCTTTGGAATCAAATCACTATGTTTGATTGTCCTCCAGAGACTAATATAATATTATGGGGTGGAGACTTTAATGTCATTTTTGATAAGTTTAGAATCGTCTAGAGGAAATCCTTCACTAAAAATAGGTTCAATAGAGGAGATTGAAGCAATGAAGGCAGAACTCGATTTAGTGGACATACTGTATGGAGGTTGAGAAATTTACAGACAAAACGCTTTTCCTGGAAAGGTAATGCCCAAGGGAAAAAAGTTCTCGCTATAAAATTCTTCACAGACGACCAGATTTTTTTTTTTGTCTCAGATAGCTTGCAGCCCATAATCAACAATACAGTTGTGATACCAGCACCTGCTACTGACCACTCGGGTTTGAGCTTGAATATTTCAGCATTTGACGAAGGCAAAAGATGCCCTTCATTCTGGAAATTTAATAATTCATTAGTTAAAGACCCAGAATATGTTAAGCAAATGAATGAACACATTTTGGAAGTACTAAAGGAGTTTTCAAATGAGAAAGTGTTAGATCCTCAAATACATTGGGAAATTTTAAAGTATGAAAATAATAAGGACATTTACTCTACAGGACTCAAAGGTTAAAGCAAGAAAATTCAAATCAGAACTGCAATCTTTAGAGAGCAAAATAAAAGATATTGAAAATACTATAGACTGGCAAAAACAGGAGGAATTAGTAAATGAGCACAGCAGAGCTAAATTGAACCTTGAATCTTTTTATGATTACATAACAGAAGGGCAAATAATGCGGTTAAAAATTAACTGGTATGAATTAGGTGAAAAATGCAATAAATATTTTCTCTCCTTGGAAAAACAGAACAAAGGAAAAACCCACGTCAAGAAGCTTATTATTGAAAACAACAAGGCAATAACTAATCCCAACGAAATTAACAGGAACAATGAAGTATTTTACAAAGAGCTATTTAGTTCTAGAAATGATAAAACAGAGGAATGTGTTGAATTTATATCTACAGTTAATCTGCCTAAGCTTGAGGACAAAGATATGCAGAGCTGTGAAGGTTATCTAACTTTAACCCTTTCGCTCCTGAACCGGCCGTAACCGACTAATATGAAGCATGTACCTGGAGAAAATTATTGCATCAAACCTAGACATGCTGGAAATACGATGTTGCAATATTATTTCAAGGGATGAATAACTTCAAAGCGAGAGCTACAACAGGGATCGCTTGACTGTCCCACTTTGGAGAAAAACACATTTGTTTTGGAGATCGTTGTTCGTTTCTTCCATTTTCAAGAATTTTTAGGAGCTGAAAATCGGCATAAAAATACCTTCCCATTCGCACTTGAAATCAAGAGCAAATACAAAATAACCACTCAGTCGTTACATTACCTTGTTTAATCTTTCCAACCAGCAGGTTTGTTTTCACAAAACACACCAAGCAACGGCGAACCACGCCGATGTTTACACTGCATTTCACTCGACTACATTTTCCTGCTCCCGCCTCCAATTGCATGCTGGGTAATCAACAAAAAAATCACAAGGAGACCCCCCTTCTGGGGCTCCTGTAGGTTTTTTTATATATAAGTCTTTTACCCCTACAACCAAGATCGGTGATTTGGACTCATGACGTTGCTTTAAAGTGACAAAAACACATCCTAATAGGTTGAGCAGGGGGAAAAGACAACCAACTGCAGGATTTCAAGGATTTCAGTGAAGAATTATTTCATGTGTCTCAAAGCAGAAACGCAACAGAAAAACCCTGTGAAACCCCTCACAAAGCCTACTAAAAGCAAGCCAAGTACTTTTCAGCCATCCTCAGACTTAATGATGTCCTCTAGCTCTCTTGCAGTGGCTTATTTGTCCAAAATTAGAGCACATTTTATTGGAAAACCTACAGAAGGAACCATACTCACCGCCGCCGAGTCTGTAGAATTCTGCCGAATGGCATCATGGGTTTGAGGCCTTGGTTTAAAAAGTCAGCAGTATTTAACTAGCCCGGGCTAGCCAAACTGGAACTGAGGGGGGAGGGTTGAGTTAGCATCTGCATTTCACCAATTGAGCCAAAACACGTCCGGGAGTGAAAGGGTTAAACACCACCCTACCCATGTCATGTGACCTCTTTTGTTTGCACTCAAACTTATTTTGCAGGATGTTAGCATCCATTGTAGTCGAATAATGTCAATTGCATGTGAAATTACCTTATATTTTGGACAGGAGATTTTTTTTACAGGTTATCTATGGTTGGAAAGCAATATCCCAATTATGGACAAGAAGAGGGTCTGGCAGACCACATGACTGGAGGCATTAGCAACATGTCTCCCAAAAATGAAGTCACAGCAACTTGAAGATGCATATGTTGTGCTTAATACAAATCTTTTCAATTGACTTGAACTTTGAACCACCCCCTCTGACCTTACTGTTGGTTCTGAATTAGTGTCCAATAAGAGAAGACTAGGGAAGTACATTTTTGCTCATAGCCCCTGTCTAGAAAACAATTACATCACAAAATTTGGTCAAATAATTGATTACTTAGTGAGTATCCAATTAACACCGAGTCTGAACGAAAAGAACAGAAAGTTATAATTTTCAATTCTTTTGTTAACCCTTTCGCTCCTGAACCGGCCGTAACCGGCCAATATGAAGCATGTACCTGGAGAAAATTATTGCATCAAACCTAGACATGCTGGAAATACGATGTTGCGATATTATTTCAAGGGATGAATAACTTCAAAGCAAGAGCTACAACAGGGATCGCTTGACTGTCCCACTTTGGAGAAAAACACATTTAGAAAGTGTCAAATGAATTTAATGTGTCCCTCTCAGGGAAAGAAATATTTTGTAACGGCCTGGTTACCCAAACGCCTGGTTACCAAAACGCGTTGTCAAGAAGGACCATTCCTTGGAGGACAGGAACTGTCGGCCGTTGGAAGCTACACGAATTGCTTCAAAAATCGTTCAAATCTAACGGGTTTGGAAAGGAGTTATCAAGCCTGGGCACTTCTGAGGAATAATTGATGTCGGTGGATTGGACCGCGGCCGAGTAAACGCCGATGGGATTGATATTTTGTGGAAAATTCGTCCTCGAGCGAAGGCAGTCGTTGGATCGAGTGTGCAGCCTTCCCCTCTGGTTAGAGGGGTGAAGCGTATGAGTCAAGAATTCCATAAAACACTGTTCTAGCGACCTGAAACACACATAGGACGACAAAACAACTTCAAGTAAGTCTTCTTCCTTTATTTACCTTGTATTACAGAAGATTTATGTTATTATTCTGAGTTATCGGAAGAACTCCCATACAAACCTTGTTATACAGTCAGAACTTGGGCGGCCTGTGCTGTAATCTGTACTGATTGCCATGCAAACTAAGTACAAAAGCACTTACCAAAATCGGAGAATGGCTTATTGGTTTCGATGGCATGGACTGATGGAATAGGAACAACTCCATATTCAACCGACGTCAGTCTTTGCGTAGAGTCGAGGACTAAAGAAAATCTTATAAAGTCTTCCGGCTTCGAGTGAACCAAACAAACGCTGGAATCCTTCGTCGGTTCCCAATTCGCTCGCTTTGTTCGCACGAACCTCAACCACTGGCGTCTTCTCTTCTTTGCTTCTGGCCAATCATCGCTTAAGAACGGGACCTTGTGTTAGAGCTATCCTTTTTTGAGTCTGGCTCATTCCAACAGCCCCCAAATACACATCTGTTTGGCATTTCAAATCGAGTTATTCGCTCGGTTCGCTCTGTTTTTATCTGTCTTTGTTGTTGGTTGTTCGCTTTCTCTCACTACTATGACGTTGCTTTCCGGTTTCATTCCCAGGCTAATTCCAGACTCCAGCTGACGGCCATTTGGGACAGGGTGCCCAAACCGGCTTGTTTTACAATGTTTGACGCAAGAAATAAGGTCGAACTGTTACTTTTTTCCTTTTTTTCTCTTCGAATTATTGATAAGAAAGATGTAAAGAATTTATAAAAAATACTTCAAATTTGGGGGTTATAGGCACTTTAAATGTTGCTTGTTCATATTCAATAGAATGTCGTTCATGACTTTCAGCAGCACAGTCTCAGTATTATGGTTTTTACGGTAGGCTGATTGAAGAGGTGGATACAGGCCATTCAGTGACATGTGCTCATGCAGTTGTAGACAGTTGTAGACAGTTTTACTTCTGAAACAACCTACAGACATTCCTAGCACAGGGTTTCTCGCCATTTAGGTTCCGCAGCAACACATACTGCTAGGCCTAAACACTGAGGGCAACCAGATGATAAAGAAAGTAAAATGTACTAAGAGCAGGTCAAACAATGCAAGCATGGAGCGATATTATGGAAACAAAAGCCCGTTTTTCGTTTCATGACAAAACCACCCCTCCACTCCCCCTTCAAATCAATATTCTACCTTGATAATTGTGATATGCTATCTATCTATCAAAGTTGCATGCTTTCGGTCTCACACGGCTGTTAAACAAGGTGAAATCGGTGCCAAATCTTTCACCCATTTTTTTTTGTGGAAACGTTTCTTAGACCCATATGCATCTTTCTGCAAAGTTTGGTGCCATGAAACCATATAAAAACAATATTTCTCATATTTCAAATAAATTGCTTTATATTGGGCTACCTGTGTTTATCTATTTTCATTGTGTTAACATTACTGCACTTGTTTTTAATGCAAAGAAAGCACTAAATGGAGTACAAAGATAACTTAGTTTTATCATCCTATACAAACATATACATTTCTAGCTTTTTAACCAAAAACTGCCCCTCCCCTCCTCCCTAAAATTAAAAGTGGCCTTTTTCACAGCCGAATTAATACAATTCCTTTATAATATTAAAGGACACCTCTACGACATCTTAGGGAGCAATAAACATACTCTATCTAACAATGTTTTCTTGCTTGTTGTCTCCCAAAGCTGTTAACCAAGGTGAAATCAGTGCCTTTGCAAATTTACCCCCCCACGGGCCAAATTTTTTGGCACCCCTTCTGAAAAAGTTTCTTAGACCTGTATGCATCTCTGTGCCAAGTTTGGTGCTTGTACGCAAAAGTGCATGATCTTTTTACTATCTGACCTGACTATTTGGAACAACAAATTTATTCTGGACATTAGACATCGAATATTTTAAGAAAATTATTGAACAAGGAGTGATAACAGTTAAGGATTTGTGGGATAAAGAGAATGGTTTTAGCTGGCAAAAAGCCCAAGCCTCTGGTCTCACGGTTGATCATTTCCTAGGTTGGCTTGGAATCATTCATGCTACACCTCAGAAATGGAAAGCAATCCTGAGATCCTCTCACCCATTGACAATAATAAAGCCAATTCTGACATAATAGTACACTTAAATGTTACATTGTACATCTTATCAATTACATAAATTAAATAGCAAGACTTTGTATAATATGTTTTTATCTAAAAAAGCTAAAACACCAACTTCTCAATCAAAGCTGGAAAATAGACTTATGGTAAAAGAAATTGATTGGAAATCAGTACCGGTATATACCGTATTCACTCACGGATAAGCTGCACTTGCAGATAAGCCGCACCCCAAGTTTAGAAGCTTGATTTTCAGGGTAAAAAATTTTTTGGGAAGAATATCAAACGTACGTGTACATTGTATAAACCTTCATCGGACTTTCAAACTGGAGAAAACTCCCAAAGTTGTACTTGTAATGTCTACTGTACATACTTAGATATTATGATTTATCTTTCCATAGTGCTTGTTTACCGGGATCTGTTCATTCAGATCACTTTTTAGATCAAATTTTACATGTCAACGAAGCCAACAACGTGCTCACATTCGTCTGTAGCTTAGTAACCAGGCACCTGTTGGAAGAGAGAGAACTGGACACTAAAAGTTTTGTTTTCGCTGAACATGGAGCAGTTTGCTTTTTCATCAGCTGTCTGTTGCTATAATCATGCCTAAAAGGATATCCGGAAGCCATCTATTGGAGAAAAACTTGTTACTCAAAGAGAGGTGGAAGATCTGTTCGACAAATTTGCTGTTAAGTGCAAAGCTGCAAAGAAACATTGTGCCATTTAGCGTGGAATTTAATCGCTTGCGGAGGAACAAATATTCACAACATAAACGGATCCACCAAACTTGCAAAAGCAATGGCCAGTGCTTACTTTCTTTTGGTTTGGTGTAGTATTTATTACTAAGTATAGCTTAGTATTTCTTTTAACTGTTAATTTATGGAAATTTCCAGACCTTTTGTTCGGTAGATGTTCTCGCAGATAAGACTTCGGGTAAAAAGGTGCGGCTTATCCGTGAGTGAATACAGTACTTGGTGTATATGTATGTATATAAGATGTTTTGTTAAATAAAAAAATAGCTGGGTATTAAAAACTCTTAAGGTTACAAGTGAGGTGTCCATACACTGTAGATACAGCCAATGATTATACCCTTTTTGTTTTTACCAGCATCAATTTGTGCCCAACAAGATTCAACTACATGTACAGTCCCTGTCAAAAGTTTTTCAACCGTATACGGTACCGTATGTGCTTCGGTAAAACGAAGATTCGGTAACCACATGTGGTAGATTTCGTTCGTTAAACTCCATTCGTTTTAAGACCGAATTCGTTTTACTGAAAGTGGTAGAGTCACCGATTTCGTTTTACTGAAAGTGGTCCGGTCACCGATTGTGTTTTAACGAAAGTGGTTCGGTCACCGATTGTATTTTAACGAAAGTGGTTCAGTCACCGATTTCGTTTTACCGAAAGTGGTTCAGTCACCGATTTCGCTTCACCAAACATTGCAGGTCAAGACAGTCTACAAGTTGTTACTTGTACATGTAGTTCACTGCTTGCGACTAAAGTGATTTTTACAACGTTAAAACTGAAAATGCTGAAGTTTAGATTTCAAAAATGATATCTCGTTTTGTCTTCTTTGAAACGATATATCAAATTGTCGGCGAAGCGTCAGGTCGGTGTCCTGGTGCGATCATCGAAAAACATATTTGTTTTGATCGTGATTTGTACCGAGAAAGCCGCGAAATGGCTAAGAGCATTTCTCTCCTTCCTATTTCTTCTGATAACCTCACTGATAAACTGTACTGGAAAAAAAGGAACTGCTGTGAATATATAACCTTAAACTTACGCCACAAACTAACAACCGCCGTTCGTTCATAATCTAGCGGCAAACTTTTAAAGCGGGCCCCGCCAGTAAGCAATAATCAACAAACGAACTTTAGCTTCCGTAGTTTAACATTTACGAGAGATTCCTGCGTTGTTCAAGGTTCCGACCAAAAGCATTGCAAATGTTTGCGGATTCTGGAAAGGCATGTTTTCGAAATTAAAATATCAAGATTGTGCAATTGCAATCAGTCTTGCGTGAACCTGTCAGTCTGAGTTTTGACAGGTCCTATGTTTGATCGATCGAGGACCTGAGACTTGTTTGTTTCACATCTGACATCAGACCAATCGCTGCAGTCCGGTCTCACATCAATTATAAACCGCAATGCCAATCACAAATTGACGAAGTGATGAAGAAAAAAGCTGAAATTGAAACTCCAGAAGATTCGGTCCGATCTCACGGCAAAATAACCAATAACGAATTAAAATATCCAAAATGTATTCACCTGGGTGTTTTTATTTGACAGAATGGACTCAAACCAGTTTTCGCATTAGGTGAAAACTGTTCAGACCGTAAATAAAATACAAAACTTTGAAAGCATTTGATTCAGTAGGAAGATATCAAGATAATTTTTGGTGTGATCGCAAAACAAACACTGCTGTCAGAGCTCATTGATTATTCAAAAATGTCACACTTCTGTTCGAGCAATTTGAGCAAAATGACGGATCCCACGTTAAATAAAAAGAATTCCAGAATATTCTATTTGGTAGACGTTTATCACTTGCCAGTATTAAAAGTTGAGAAACTTTCCCGCATTATTTAACTCTGCATTCTGCAATAAGATCACATGTTCCGCGAAGTTCGCGACATTCTTGTGTCAAAAACCAGACAATTAGTTTCCACGGCTGAAAGCACATGTAAGCACCGAAAAGCTCTTGAATCTGTTGAATTGAAAACATACAGCGTACGCAACGACTTTTAAAGAATCGTGAAGGGATTGAGGGATAGATTAAAGTATGAAAGTACAGAAGTCTGTAAAGTTTATCAGATGAATAAAAACGCCGAACTTTACTACAACTAAACTAGAATTGATCACGTACGTAGCGCCATATTTACATAACATGATGACTATCCGAATTCATTTTACCAAAGGTGGTCGAATCACCGAATTCGTTTTACCGAAGGTGGTAGAGTCACCGAATTCGTTTTACTGAAGGTGGTAGAGTCACCGATTTCGTTTTACTGAAAGTGGTTCGGTCACCGATTGTGTTTTAACGAAAGTGGTTCGGTCACCGATTGTGTTTTAACGAAAGTGGTTCGGTCACCGATTGTGTTTTAACGAAAGTGGTTCAGTTACCGATTTCGCTTCGCCACATTTCGCCACATTCATTTTACCGAAAGTGGTAAACACATGTGGCACATGTGCCACATGCTACCACATGTGGTTCGTACGGTGTGAAAAACTTTTGACAGGGACTGTACATGTAATTCCATTTCAAATTTGATATCAGGCCTAGATATAGATTTTAGGTTGTTAGCTATATATACAAAGCTGCCCCACCAGCATTGGTTGGAGAGTCTGTGTGAAGGAAATTAAAGTGCCGAATCTCAACATTGCATGTTATTGAATGTTCATTTAGCTTTGTTTCAGTATACGCAATTCCAAGTGGCTATAATGTTTCCTTCAGGAGAGTTAAATTCTTATGTAGACTTCTAATATTACAGTGAACGATCGAGAGAGATTTTGGGCCAGAGTTAGTTAGCAATTTGTTAAGTTTGGAAACTGAATAATAATTGGAGCCTTAGGGGTAGAAAGCATTAAATCAGGATCGGATTCATCAGATTTATCTGGGTGAGAGAAAAGGTCATAGAGATCGAAGTCATTAGTCTCCCTACCAGACCAGTTACCAAACATTACATTAAATTCTCTATCAGACAAACAATAAAATGGAAGATTACTTACGGTTTCTTGATAACCAGCCATAACTGTGAGCTGCAAATATTATTTAATACAGATATATATATAAATATAAATTAATAATGCTGGGTTAGTTGGTCAAGGAACTCATCGAATGCCTGATATGTCACAAAGCATAAAGGAGGTGATGTCTCTGTTTCCTGTAACATAATCTTGCCATTGGTAGTCCAAATAAATTTATAGTTATGGTTGAACTCCAAAACCTGTCGAAACAACCATTTACCATATGGTGTGAGACTCGTTGACATGAATTGCGGCTTTGTCACTTATCACTGCAGACTCGGGCTGTTGGGCAACTGTGGGCTGAGGTCTTTACATCTTTTAGATGTCACAACTAATAATACATGTATGTGCCGGGGGTAGGGACATTCAATCGCCTAATACTACGATGGGGTGGGGCATTTGAACAACATTTTTAGCGCAGGGAACGGGAATTCAAACTCCAAAATTCAAATGCCTGGGGGTTACCGGGGGAGGGATGTTGATGCTTCGATTTGATCGTTTAAAACCATACGAAAACAATGGAAAATGAATTATTAATAAAAGTACATTCCTGAAGTGCAATGTATTATGCAGTTACTCCCGAAAAGGTATGTTTATTTATAGGCCATTATACACAATTTGAATGGATTTATAAAACGCCATACATATCTTCTCAATCATATTTTCACAAACCCAAAAAGTAAGATAGCGTACAGAGGAAACTAGCACTTTAGACGTTAGTGCTGCCGCTGGATATACAGAAAGGAGCAACTGCAGAATACCCCGCAAATGAAAAGATACCCCCAAGGCTCTACGTGCTACGCGTCGTTGAGGCCGAGTCTCACACCCGTGAAGCTAGGATAAACTCTTGTCTTAATGAATTCTTTATAGAACGAAGCTATGCCACGCGATGTTTAGCCTACAGGGAGTGTCTTCCGCAAAGATGTAGTTTTCTAGAAGCTGTCGCTATTATCCTAATTCGACTCGATGAAAAGAAAATCGGTGAGTAGCCAAAAAACCCTCAAGAAGTTGGCGAAAATGTCGAAGAGCTCATTCAAGAAAGGCACAAACCCATAGATTGGACTTGCCTGTGCTTGAGCTCGCTTGCCGTGACTCGACTCGCACGAGGCAAATCTTTCAACACTTTAAAAGACTCTTAAAGCTGATGAACTCGTCCGTCAAGCTTTACGACTTACCTTAAGAATAAAGTTTCCAAGAAGACGTGCGTTCGTTCGAAAAGAGCCTGAAATTCCGGCCGTCTTAAAACCTGTACATATATGAACGACCGAAAAGTCAATCGAAAATAGGTATATACTTCATGGTAATTTACCATATAGACGACATGCCTGGCACCTGGCCGCAATGCTTAGTAATGCAAAGCTATGTCTGGCTATGCTTGGCTATCCTTGGGTGCATCCGTTCCGCACGTTGTAACCCAGTAACTACTCTGCATTGTAACCAGTTGTTTCCAAAATGTACTGCACTCTTGTAAGGAATAATAAAAATAGCAAAAACCGTATACGACAATTCTGTTGGTGGTACGTTGGAACTTGCGGAGAGATCTGATCAGCCAAAAATACTAATAAGTAAACAAGTCCAAGGACTACAGAAAAGCTGATCGAACAACGTATATATATAGAGAATTCTACGATATTTCGGCTGGCCAAACCAGCCTTCTTCAGGTAGATCTTACAAATGAATATTTCACAATGGCAAGTATAAATATCAAGGTGATTACACAATCTAAGAGGAAAAAGGAAATGACGTAAGTAAAAATATGGATTTGAGATAACATAAAAACACGGGTCTACAAGATAACATATTAAGTTTCATCACGTTTGTTCATGCCGAGAGGTTCGAGAGTTTTAGCTATGTCGATAAGATATGACTCTCTGGCTTTACGAATAGAGTCTCGCGAAGAATAAATTATTTCTAAAGGGATAAGTTGCATGTCAGTATTAGAATGTTTAGAGCAGGAAAGGAAATGTTCAGAAACTGTGGTGGGTTTAGATTTAATATTAAATTTGTCAACTGCTCGTCTGTGTTCATTAAATCGGTCTTTGAGTAGTCGTTTAGTTTCACCGATGTATTGTAAGTGGCAGCGGTTGCATTGTACCATGTAGATAACGTTACTGGTGTTACAAGTGATGTGTGACTTAATGAAACGGGTTTCCCCGGTGGAAGAAAAAGTGTAGCTAACGAGGCCATGATTAATCGGTAAGGACAAGTGCATTGCCAGAAATTATGGACATCAGCGGAAAGGTACTGCGGGCTCCCTTTTAGCCGATTCAAAATGGCGGCTTATAGTGAGCGAGACTCAGTAGTTTCTTTATACTGTTTATAGACCTTCCAACGCAAAGAAAACCGAAACTTTCTGTGATGAAATAAGAATATAGAAGCGGAACGAGAGTTATATTAGCTTAAACGTAGCCATTGTGATTAAAAAGCCATTTTTGGATTTGTCCTCTCTCCGGCGTCTGTCTGTCCAAGTCCAGCTGCTTGGCGGCAATTATTTAGAGGAGAAAGGCCTGAAACCCAGTTTATATCCCAGCAAACATTGCAGGATTTAGGTTAACACAACAAGATGGCGGACAGAAAGCAATATGGTGACAAATGGTGACGTTTCTCTCCTTTCTCGTCAAGTTTTCTTCGAAAATGTAATCCTACATGGCGTCCTGGCACTAACATTATTTCGACGAAACTCAGACGTCTTTGGAAGTACTTTGGAGGAGTGTTATTGTACGTTTTATTGGCGATTTGGATACATTGAACACTGCGTTATTGACATGGAGGCGCACCTTTTTGCCTCACCAAAGACTTGTCGTACTGTTGTACCTCAAACTGTGCATGGGTTCAGCCAGATTACAGACAACAACAGGGAGAACGAGGATAATTTGAAGGGCGAAATGGACTTCTCAGAGAAGTACTTTGCCAACGATCTGAGGGATTGTTTGTGACATCATTACACAGCGTAATCGGTAAGTTATTGGTCTCGAGGGGAACTAATATGAAATTAAACTTAGAAGGTCTTCAAATTTGAAAAGTTTTATGTTTTTCATACATTTTCTTATACGAATCGACAGCCATTTTAGACACTGATGCGCATGTGCGCCGCCATCTTGTCTCATATTTCTGGCAATGGGCACAGTTTTTTCCGCAGCGGAAAGAGCCAGATGGAAGAGCAGGTTTGTTAGTCACATTACGTAGTTGTGATTTGACAAGTAGGTCACGAAGGTTAGGGCAACGGCGGTGAGCGACGAGAGGCAGGTTAACAAAAACGTCTTTACAGCGATTAGAAGAAAACAGTATGTGAGAATGTTTACGAATCAATGATGAAATGTTAGGTGGTGCTGGATTATATGTGATGACGAAAGGAATTCGGTTAGAATCTTGTGCATGTTTAGCCTGTAAAGCATCGTTACGAGAAATATTAGCAGCACGTTGTATTTGTAGATCGAGGAAAGAACGCTTATAACCTCGCTTTAAGAGGTGAGACTTTAATTCATTAGTGCGAAGTTTGAAGGTTTCGTCAGTGGAACAAATGCGACTAATGCGGAGTGCTAAACTAAAAGGGATAGCTTTTTTAGTATGTAAAGGATGACAAGAAGAGTAGAGAAGGTGTTGGTGTTTATCAGTGGGTTTGGTGTAGAGATCAGTCTCGATGTTACCGTATTTAAAGATGACTGTGACATCGAAAAAAGAGATGTCGGTGAAACTGTAAGACGAAGTGAATTTAATGGTAGGATGAAGAGCGTTGAGATAATCGATGAATACTTTTAAACGATCTTGGCCCTCCGTCCAAATCATAAAAATATCATCGATATATC
Organism: Actinernus sp. WN-2022; assembly: GCA_030867875.1. Lineage (NCBI taxonomy): Eukaryota > Metazoa > Cnidaria > Anthozoa > Actiniaria > Actinernidae > Actinernus > Actinernus sp. WN-2022. Next base: position 32,326,193 of record JAOWCC010001210.1, read on the forward strand.
TCAACCAAGTGTGTGGTTTGTAAGGGGCTTTGGAAAGAGCGTTAGTTTCAAAATTACCAAGGAATAAATTGGCAAAAGAGGGGGCCATACGGGTCCCCATAGCTGTACCGTGGATCTGGAGATAGTGATTATTATTAAATGAAAAGTTGTTCATAGTAAGGATCATGCGTATTAAATCACAGAGCGTTTCAGTAGGAATGTGTTTGTTGTTACGAGTTTGAAGGAAGTGACGGCATGCATCAATACCTTCGTTGTGAGGTATGTTAGTATACAACGAGGAAACGTCAAGAGTGACAAGCATTATATAGCGTTAGCTGGAGGTTTAGCAAGTATGTTTGGTTTTGACATTGATAGTCCCGTTCTTAAGCATGCGTTGAACATAAAATATGATGCGTGTTTGTATGTCATTAGTGATGTCTGCGTCGAGTTGTTTATAAAATTTATGGTTATTGAGTTGTCGATTACATTCGTCTATGAACCATCAGTCCTGTCCATTACCACCGTACCAGACCCCTTGTCTGCGGGCCCCGTTTGATGACGATGTCTTGTCGTTGGTTAAGTCGGTGAATGCTTTTACGTTCACTATTAGATAAATTATCAGAGATGCGATTAGGTTTATTAGTGGTAATATCAGTTTTAATAGCATCTAAAAAAGCATTTAAAGCAGTGTCTCTATCAGCGGGAGGCGTCCAAGTGTTCTTATGGTGAAAGGGATTAACAGGTTGGTTTGAATTAGAAGTATTATAATCGTGAACATATTCTGTTAAACGCATACGTCGAGAAAAGTCATGTATGTCGGCTGTAACTTCCGGCCAATTAATGTGTCGTGGTGTGGGCCAGAAGGTTAAACCACGAGCAAGTATTAGGGTTTCGTCCTGAGAAAGTGGTGTCTGAGTTAAATTAATAACTACGGTAGTGTCGAGTTTATTATAAATGTTATTTATAGTAATGTTCTTCGCGAGACTCTATTCGTAAAGCCAGAGAGTCATATCTTATCGACATAGCTAAAACTCTCGAACCTCTCGGCATGAACAAACGTGATGAAACTTAATATGTTATCTTGTAGACCCGTGTTTTTATGTTATCTCAAATCCATATTTTTACTTACGTCATTTCCTTTTTCCTCTTAGATTGTGTAATCACCTTGATATTTATACTTACCATTGTGAAATATTCATTTGTAAGATCTACCTGAAGAAGGCTGGTTTGGCCAGCCGAAATATCGTAGAATTCTCTATATATACGTTGTTCGATCAGCTTTTCTGTAGTCCTTGGACTTGTTTACTCTTGTAAGACCAATTTACTAGGTCTTTACATCACATTCTTTACACCTACTAGTGCTACGCGGCAAACATGATTTCATATCATAACTACATATACATATATAATCGCCGTGACCATAAAACGCACCAATACCCACGATTGCTCTCATCTGACTTGATAGCTCAGTTGGTAGAGCGCCAGACATGCAACCTGGAGGTCGTTGGGTTCGAGTCCCACTTGGGTCAGAGACCTTTTCTCTTTCCCTCGTAGGGCGTGCACACATAGCACTACAGCATACCACTTTACATCACAATTTACTAGGACCCAACCTCTCTCAAACGTATATAATTAACATGCATTTGGGCCGCCTGTGGTTTCTTCTCAGCCACACGACACCAGATTCTTATAGAAGAATAACTGCTCTTTAAGACTAGGTACTATGTAGTCCCAAATTGTGGTAACACTTACGAGATAAATGGGGTTATTTGCCCAAATATGGTGCTTAGCATGGAAACGAGGCTCAACTAGTTTTTGCCTTGTAAATTTAATGTGTTTAATCAAAATGTCCCAAATACTATCAAAATGTGAAGCTTGGGTCTGTGCCTAAAATGTATGTGCTTACTGGCAGCAAATCATGTCACGTGACCTTTTTCGTCAAAAATCTCCCTTTTTTGCTGATTCTGACAAGTTTCAATTCCTGCCTAAACCGTACTAACGGTTTAATTGATACGTTAAGTCTTGAAAGTCAACAAGTGGGTCATATTCTATAGAATTCCATGTGGATCACATATTATTTTCTTGACGAAATATATTCAAAACATGGAATTGTGGCTTGTGTGTCTTGAATAAAACGAAAAGGCCAGGGTAAGTTTGTTAAAGTTCTACCAAGTTCTTTAAAAATTACCGGAAAGGGAATGAGCCGAGTAAGAACCAATTAGCAACCAGGCCTTATTTCAAGAACACCATTTTGGATCTTCGCTTGTTTGATCTAGCTATAGTTCTTCATAGTTTATTATCGTTTTCGTTTTTGATTACACACCAATATCTATCCAAAGTTTAAAAATTGGCACTGCTTTCTATTTGTTTTCGATGTGATTCTGCAAGACGACATCTCTGTTGTTTCTGTAAGTATGTAAGTTTGATATACAGTTTGAAGTGAACCTGCATCGTATTTTACCCGATGTTTGGTATACCGCTTGATGTGAATGTGTACGGTATTTTACCCGCTGTTTGGTATACCGTTTGAAGTGAACTCTGCACGGTATTATTTTTACCCGATGTTTGGTATACCGTGTGAAGTGACTCTGCACGGTATTTTACCCAGTTGTTTGGTATACCATCTGAAGTGAACTCCTATGATACCTGTGAAATTGAACACAGCTTGTTTAGAATGATTTCTTTAAAGTGCCACTATGATGAAAATTAGATGTCTTCTTTTAGCCCTTCTTGGTTAGAATTCCTTAGCCGGTGTCAAGTCTGTGTTTGTGAAAGAAAACCGAAAGTAAGTTGTGCAAACGAAGATATTTTGAGCTTTCAAAACTGCCCTATTCATGACTACGAAGTCCAAGGACTACGGCAAAGCTGACACAACGTAGCATTTTATATTGAATATTACAATAAAATTATTTCGGCTGGCCAAACCAGCCTTCTTCAGGTACTAGATGTTACAAGTGAAGAGCTCTAAGGTAAGAAGATCTATAAATGTGGTAAATTTCGCAATAGAAATTGCGGAAACGGGAAGTGACGTAGCCAAAACTTGAAATAGCAAAAGAGTATGAGATAAGCACTATGTTTCATCACGTATAATCATACCATATGGTTCTAGAGTTTTAGCTTTATCTATAAGGTGCGCTTCTCTGGCTTTACGTATTGAGTCTCACATGACCACCATTACAAAAATGCGTGCCAACAAACTAGCGTGACCTGTTTAGCTAGTTCATGACCTTAGCCTGTCACACAGTATGGCTCTGTGATTTACAACTCGATACTGCGAAAACGCTTCTTCCCCAGAGCCTCTACTGGCTTATAAGATGGATTGTAACTGGAGAGCAGTACAGTGACACTTCACCTTCCTGCGTCAGTAATACGACAGTTGAGCGAAAGATTGTAATGACTGAGCAAGATCTCATTCACTGCGCATCGCATGCAAGAGTAAAGCTTCCTAAACATGCAGGCCTCGCCATGTCCATCAAACACTTAACTGGTTCCAAACAGCTGAAGTAGTATAGTAGGGCAAGTATGGAGCACGGGTACTTGACTATGCATGAGCTATGCCCATATATGGTCATAGGAAATTAATTATCCATGAGCTTATGCCCATATATGGTCATACCGGAAGCGAAACAGCGAAACGGTTTCGCAAAACCGGAAGCGAAACCGGGAACGAAACGGCGAAAAAACGGAACTACGTCAGAATCTTACCCTGGGCTGAAAAACGGAACTACGTCAGATGATATAGTGGTCTATAAATGTAGAAGCGCCAAGGCTTGTTCCACCAATCCGTCTGAGAAAGAAAAAAATGGCTACCTCCAAGGACGCTCCCCTATCCAGTGAAATGGTGGAGGTGTATCGGATCGACGAGTGTGGTTTGAAGAAAGTGGAGGCTCGACTGAGTAATTTTGGGGTGTTGGAGGGCAGTATAGAGCCTCTGAGGTATTTGTGGAGAATATAACCCCGCGATGAAGAGTTCGAGGAGAAAGAGAAATAGAAAGACAACCTAGTCGACATGGCAATCATGCAAGAGCGTGAATTCAGTTCCACCTCCTTGAACGCACAAGAGGCCTACGAGGATTGCATGGTGCGTATGTCCAGTTCTTCAGAATGTGGGGTATGTACCTACAAGGATAAGCAAGGATACACGTACAGCAACTGGATTGAACGTCTTCCCGGTGGTTTGCTCGGGTCTCTCAACAATATGTATTACTATAAGGTGCAGTCCAGATAGCCTGAATTATTGAAATACACCCCTCGGTATGGCCATGAAACACAACATTTCACAAGCTCCGTGTGGGATCTCCATATAGCGCACGTTCAGTTCGCTAAGAAATGCGAGATTATGAGGGATTTAGATCTGAAGAAGAAAGAAGAATACTCACGGAGACTTAGAAATGAAGAGATCATCCACTACTTGGAGACCCGCCTGGAGACTCATCCCGATGGAGCGGTACGTTGTTGGGAACGTTCTGTCTATCCCATCACCAAGATCCAACAATCGTTGGGGGGTGTGGATGTCCAAGAAGCGGCATGGCTGGCGAGGCGTTTAACCTATCCTTTGAGAGAAGTGGTGTTTCAGGTACAGCCGACGTTTAAACAACTCTTGAACTGTATCGAAGGTCTGGGTGCAGAAAAAGAAGAAGTCGAATCCTACGATGTGTATTTTGAGTGTTATACACATCTCGTGGATTTCCAGAAGAAGTACAGTATCGAAGACGACGAGGTCATTCTATGCCACCGCACTTGGATGGTAGAAGATGAAGAGTTAAAGAATGTCTACGAGCGCCAACTCCAGACCAGTAGAAGCAGCGAGGAGCTACAGTATCGCAATCAAAGGCATGAAAAATGGCTCAAGCGGGCTCGCACTGTGGTGAAGGAGAGTGAACACGAATACGCCCAAAGATGCGGCCAACTAAGTCGTGCGCGTCGGAATTCCGTATCGTCCATGAAGAAGAAGTATAAGAATGATAAAGAAGAAGAAGAAGAAGAAGAAGAACCCCAGAAGTCGCCGCAGCCGCTGCAACCCATGCCCACATGCTATAGACGGAGGCAGCGTGTGTATGCAGAATGGAGCAAGAACCATTGGTTTCTAGGCTACGTTCAGTTGGTGGTCGGTAAGACGGTGATGGTGAAGTTTGACGATGGAGACACTAAAAGCTACACCTGTTCTAAAAACGAATTTCATCATCCCAAGGTTGAAGACATCTCCCAGTTGACGATGGCGAAGCCCTACGTGTACGATGGCGATAACTACCTGGACGACAAGGTTGTGGCGCGTTGGGAAGACCGCCGCTACTATCCTGGGAAGATAGCAGAGTACGACAACGAGGCTGTGACGGTCGAGTTTGACGACGGGTTTGAGGAAATGTACAAACACCCTGTCCCTAAAGAGTGGTTTCTGAATTCTATTGGAGGTACCTCTCTCTTCTCATCTTTTGAGGAGCTGGCGAATCAGGAAGAGGAGAAGGCGACCGCGGAGGCGGACCAATTCCCACTGAAAAATACGATAAAGCTCGCTCCGGCGTTAGACACCCTTCAGTAGTGCTATGATCTTTTGACACCGGAACTACGTCAGAATCTTACCTCAGATGTTATAGTCGCTTATAAATATAGTAGTGCGGCAAGTCTTGTCTCATCATTAATCATGGACATGGACATGGACATGGACGATACATGGATCGAAGAGAACAGGAGTCAGCCTGGTTATATACCTTTATTGAAGTATATCAGATCCGGGGGTGATGAAAAGACCCTAGCTTGCAGTACCTTTCGCTACATCGTAAAATGTATGAATGACACATTACTTCCTGAGGAGCAGGTACGATTGTTAGTGGCCATGACCGATTTTAAATTGGATTATGGCATTATGAGCGAAGACAACGACCTAGTGCTTTTGGCGGCATTGTGTATAAAATGGGATGTGCTTAAAGATGAGGATGATGATGAGGATGAGGAGGATGATTGGTTGATTGAATGGGATATTTTAAATAAATAAAAGACCACCCCGTCGTCCGATACCTCTCAGTAGCGTCATGTCCTTTCTACACCCCAGTTCGCCGTCGAGAGGTCGGACCTCCTCGGAAAGACTGACTCGTGTGTTTGCCCCGAAAGGGGGTATAGAAAGAAGAAGAAATGTGCAAGAATTTTGCCGTTTACGCGGTGAACTGTCTAGTATCGCCCTGAAACTTTTACTGGACAATGCCGAGAGACAATCTATTAGTATGCAAGGCGACGTTGTAAATAAAGCCTTATTAAAGTGGATGTATCACGCCTGTGAGGCAGAACGGGTCTTGTTGTCCCGAGAGAAAGACTAGCAAGAGTTTGAGCAAGACGTTAAAGCGCAATGTATAGAAGTGGTCGATGGAGAGGCGGACTAGAAAGCTCCTTGGTATAGTGGTAGGCTTGATCCTGTTTTTGATCCATCAGTTTTTTAACCGGAAGTTAGAGGGAGGAGGAGGAGGAGGAGGAACTACGACGGAAGTACGTCAGATGCTGGATACGGTCTTGGATTTGACATATTTAGAACCCTCCTATTCTTGCAATCATTCGACCTCGACTGCGGAGCTGTGAACATCCTCCAGAGACAAAGATAAAGAAAGAAACACAGAGAGAGAGATGGCAAGTCACGAGGAGGGAATGAAGTTGCGGCCTATTATGACCTTAAAACGGGTGAATGCCCCCGAACGTACTGTGTTTGAGTACGACCACCCCATGCATCTTCTGGTGGGCAAAGCCAAACCCATGGTCTTATTGTTACGCAAGATGACCAGGGAATTGGACGAGGTCCTAGAATACCTGGAGGCGGTGTCCAAACCCGATGTGTCGGCCAAGGACCTAGACATGCTGAATCTGACACAAAGAAAACTACCCAATTGGGTGGAGAGAGAGTTTCTGGAACCAGGTTTTTCTCTCCATGGAAGTATGATGGACGAATACCAGATGAAAATGTATGTGGCCGATGTGGACAGAATAGCCCGTGAGATGTTGAAGGTGGGCATGGGGAAGTTGTTGGACGCCCACCTTAGTCACGGGGTGTTCTCCGACGATGTGGAACCCGACACCGTAAGACCTAGGACGGTGACCAAGACGGTGCGCAGACAGTTGGCTACCTCCACTCGGAAGTACGCCAAAGTAAAAAAAATGTATTCCAGGCACTCCAGAAAAAAAGAACGAGGTTGCCCCGCAGGAAAAGAAGAAGTAGAAGAAGAAGAAGGAGAAGGAGACGAAGTATGTGGATCTAGCAGATCTAACAGACAGCGCCTACTACAGCGCTGCCTACTACCCTCTTCCTCCTCCTCCTCCTACCCCCGTTCCTGTAAGTGCGGCCCCTCTCGTGTCCACCCCAGAGAACATACCACCGCCCCCTCTAGCGCCTATAAAGAAGAAGTAGAATAAGCCGAGAAAGAAGCTGCATCTCAACATTCCCCCACGTAGTCTTATGGAGGATATCATGTCTGAAGTACCTCCCACGCCTATTGCCTACGACAAGCCTTGGGACTTTGAAGTGCCGTCACTAGCGCCAGAGCAAGTGTTGATCAACCAGCCCGAGCCAGGTTTTAGCAATTATATTACGGCCGGCATCAAGCAAAGGGAAGCGGACTTGCTACAACGCCTGATGAATGGCGAGACTCTTACTGCTGTAATTTTTTAAGAAAGCAAAAACGAAAAAAACAACATGTATGCTAAAGTGTCAGAAATAAAAAAAAGACAGTAGACGATTCAGGTTTCCTGGTGTTTATTTATTTTTTAAATGATACACTCAACCAAGGGTTAATAATACTAGTGGGAACACGTCCTTTTCCTTTCTTTTTTTTCTTTTTAATCTGTATCGTCGACGAGGGCGATGCCTGCGGTGGGTCGGGTCCTAGATACTTGGTCTTTGGTGGACGTGTCATGATGTTGTAGGGCGTTTTCGTTTTAGGAACATGAGGTGTGGAAGGGGGCAGTGTAGGCGTCTTCTTCTTCTTTTTAGGAGGACCAGGGGTTCCTACGGGAGGTGACGGCAGAGGGGGAAGTGACGAATCTTGTTGTTGTTGTTGCGGTTGTGGGATGCCGGCGGTCGCGGTATTATTTTTCTGCCAGTCGCGTGAGTCGGTCATAAGTTTACGATAACGTTTGAGCATGTTTTCAAACATGTTGATCTTGATTTCAGGATTGATCTTGCTGTTTAAAATACGGTGGATGTTGTCGTTGGTGTCCACCAGATTGCTGGTGTAAGGCGTTTGTCGTTCTTCTTGTAGAAGAGCAGCTACTTTGGCCATACGGTTGGCATTCGCTCCACCGCCTGTTTGGTCCAGAGGAGTTTCGACAGACTGTACATCCCCCATATTTTTTTCAGGAACTACGTAGGCACGCTCATTGTACTTCATCTCTCGAGTACTGAAGAGAAACTCGAACCCCACGGCGTATTTATCTCTTTTTTTCTTGGATGAAGGTGGGAAAGGTCTCTTTTTTTATTTCTGTCTGGATTTATTGATTTTAGTCTTGATGTCTTTGTAAATGGGTTTTACAATCATGGGAAGAATGGTAGAGGCCAGCATGCCTACGACAGCTCCCACACCCCCGCCACGTTGTCGGAGGGCACGTTGACGACGCTGGCCCGATTGATTGGGATTTTCCAAGATTCGCAAGGCCTTGGTAATGTGAGGTTTGTTCTGTTTGATGTCATCGAGGATACTGCGATGGACCGCAGGGGTGTTGCCTCCAAGAAAGTTGTGCACCACTTCACCACAGGCTGTAATTTGTTCGGGCGAGGCATGCATGGCTAGCTTATGGCACTGATGCTTGTTTCCACGGGCCATGGCCTCTAAAAAGACCCGGTGCTTGTACAAACGTTTGGACCTATGCGTTTTTACCCGAGCCATTTTTTCAAGGTCTCTTTTTCGTCTTCTTCTTTCTTTCCAACTTGTTTAGAAAGACGGGTCTTCCCGCGACGATGATGAATGGCGGTGGGCTGCGTAGACTACCTCCAACATGGTGGGGGAACACGTCTTTTAAACCATCGTAGCGTGGAGGCCCATGTTTTGAAAATAAAGAGCTGCCTTTTGTTTGACGACGGCTTTTCCTTCTCCTTCTTCTTCCTCCTTTCACCATGCTGATGGGATATGTGTTTTTTAGAGACCCTGCAGGTCTTTTTATAGTCTAGCCTAAAATATATCCCCTAGAATAGGGATGCCTCGAAACGGCGACTTGCTACCCAAAAGAAGTCCACCTCCTTTTCGACTTCTTCTTCTTTTTCTTCCTCTTTTCTTTCGACCCCCTACAGTACGACGGCGTTTGAGAAGACTTTTTTTCTTTCTCGGACGACGGCCACCGGATTGATGACGAACCATGATGGCGGGCGTTGTGGATGTTGTTGAATGATCTTGAGGGAGTACCGCCTTTATAGTTTTTTCATCAGCTCGCGAACGAATTTAAGAGCATCTTTTGCATGCTTGGATTTGGCTAGAATAGGTCTGAGGGCAGACCCGGCACTGTCGGCAGCGTAGCTGATCGCTTTATTCTTGATGAAGTCTTTAACCCCTCTTCCACGACGTCCACGTTTCCTTCTTCTTCTTTTTCCACCCACCACACGTTTACGTCGACCGCCTCGTGTGTTAGCCATAGCGACACTGGGGAGGCTAGGTGGAAATGACGGTCTATTTATATCTATATTCCATGTATATTCTTTTTTGTTCTAAATCCATTTGTTTCTTCCAATCATTTCGGGGAGCAATTTCAAACCGTTTCAGTTTTTTGTTTTCGAGAATGAGCACGTCTAATTGCTTTGGCAAGACTAGGATTGAAAGCAGGCCCGCCAGCGTCGTCGTCAGTATAGTCGATCGTTTTAACCCCTCTTCCACGACGTCGACGTTTCCTTCTTCTTCTTTTGCCATTTCGTGTGTTAGCCATAGCGACACTGAGGAGGCTAGGCGGGAATGACGGTCTATTTATATCCTAAATCCGCTTGTCTTCATATCCTTTTTGAGAGCAATTCCAAACCGTTTCATTTTATTTTTCTTGTCCCTTATCTTGCGTATAACGTCATCCACCCAAGTGTGACCGCGTCCCCTACGGGCATTGCGGCCTGTGACGGTCGCGGAGCCCTCGCTGCTGCTGCTGCTGCTCCTCCTGGCTCTTCTTCTGCGGCGGCGGGTTGAAGACCTGTTGCTAGGTCCGGGCATGGACAAGCTTTCCGATTGACGTTCCACGACCGGCTGCTGTCCTTTTCGCACCGTCGTCGTGGTGCGTGTAGATGTGATGGTTTGATGATCTCCTTGCCCCAAGTCTCGACGTACGGACCCGCTCGACATGCGATGAGTGTTCTCTCCTTGAACGTGAGTGTAATCGTTATCGTTGTGGCCGGCATGTTGGTTCTCTACAATTGCCGTATTAATACGGTCTTCAATATGATGAAGCCGCGCTTGAAGACGCCGTCGTACGGAGTCTTCCAGTCTTGGGTGGGTACTGTGAATCATTCTATTGAGGCCATCCGATTGTTCTATTATGGCGTTTAAGGACAGGGTGTTGGTAGGATCGCCCGAGGTATCCAAAGGCACCTGCTGATCGAGGAAACTGGTCACCAGCCGACGCACCTGTGAGTCTGTGTCGGCAGACGGTGCGGGCAAGGTCTGTTGTTGTTGTTGTCTTGGAGGAGGAAGAGGTCGCGGGGAAGTCGCCGGCAAGGAAGCGTACGTGTCATTGATCAGGTGTGTCAAGGGCTGTGTCGGCGACCGGGCCGGCCGTGGCGTGCTGGTGGTGGGGGTGGTGGTGGGTAGTCTCGCATTTGCCAGAACCCGTTCAAAAACCCTTTGGACTTGGGCCGTCTGCGGATCGGTATCTTGTGTGATAGGAGACAAGGTGTCTTCATAATTGGAGATGGTGATGGGAGAAGGGGTGGCGGCGGCGGTAATAGAGGGCGAGGTGGGGTTGGAGCGGATGATGGTCCTGAACGTCACCCACCAGTTGGTTGGCGATAGACACCCGTCCGCTGAGCATAGCCTCTTGTGAGGACATCAGCCGCTCCACCGCATCGTTCAGCAGAGTCGGCACAATCTCTCCAGCATCCCATCCTGAAGGAGCACTCATTTGTTTTTTCCCTTAGGCAGCCAAATAACCTGGTAGTCGGGGTCGGAAGGCAATATGTTCCCGCGAAGCCGGTAGGCATCGTCTGTATGTTGCGTAAAGTCAAACAACATGTACTTATACTCTGCACTCTGGGACCCCCCTTTCGTAGCGTCGTGAAAAGCTTCTTGCACGCGAGCTTGTTCTCGGGGGAACGCTTGTCGGATCAGATTGGTCAACTGCAACCGGTCACGTGGGTTATTGAACATGATGACATACTGCGTGTTGAGACTCATGGTCCGCGAATGTTTTCCTCGAATGTTTTCCCCTTCACTTCAGACCGCGTTTTCTTCGTTTTCTCAAGTGCAGCTTGATGTTGACCACGCCGTCCTTCTTCAACTGAATGTACCTGCCCTTACCGTCTATTATATAGATGCTGAAGCCATTGAAGCTGTTCAGAGCCAATGGCACATAGCGAGGATGGATGAATTCGACGGCTCTTTGCTGCTCGTAGGACTGTACGGCAGGAATGACATCCAGGATGGGAGCCAATACATTGCCTATAGGCGAACTCTGGACTTGAGGGCAATAGATGAAGAGATCGTCGTACACCGACGTAAATTTGTCGTAGAAATGAAGCGCATAGGGCTGTGAGCCGGCAATGGCCTGTTGGGTGCTCTTGCCATAGCCTACAGGACCGACCTGTATCATTCTGGTTTTGACAATGGGAGGATTGTTGTATTGCTCCGATTGAAAAGGTTTGTTGGGCAAGACCCAAGCCGTCATCTTGGGGTGCGTTCCCTTCGCAGGCAAGTCCACTTTAAACCATCGGTTGTCGCTCCAGGACCAATGGGGTTTCATCAGACCCAAGCCGTGACGCAAATCGTCGGACAGGTACAGACAATACCGTCCCGCCTGATGAATGAGACACTGGTGGTGGGTGTTGTGGCCGACCCGAACGTACCCCATGAGATTATTCGACGAGAGTTGGCTTCCGACGAAATGATAGTCTCTATGTTGTGGGGCGGAGGGATCGTCGGCCACACCTAAAGCGGCCCTCATCTGTTTGGACTGGGCATAGGTGCTTTGTTGAACGAACCCGCGGCGGGCACCTGCATACGTATACACCAGGGTGCTGTGGTCCACATCTCCTCCTACCAACCAAAACTTCATTCGCGCGTACCTGTTCTTAGGCCGGTCTACCATAGAATTTCGCGATATAACAGCCCGAAAGATGTATTTGGTGCCCGAGACATCAGCACTCGGAAACTGGGCTCTAAACGTGGTCCATTCCGCCAGCACGGCGGCATCTCTGCTGGTATACATTAAAGGCGATTTGTCTTCCACCCCTTCTGAAAACCCGACCAGTTTTAAGATACTGTGGCTGTCGATCTTAATTCCCTCCACATAGTCTGAAGCGATCCTGTAGGTGCACTTGTACTGATTGCAGGACGTAGGATAGGCATTCTGCATGCGAAAGTGGATCGCCACTTGGGAGTTAATCCAGTCCCCAATTTCCTCCAGCATGTAACTACCCGGAGTCATGTGAACGTCCACCCAATGTCTGTCAACATCGAAGCGTTTGTACGTGAGACGGTTGTTGCTCGTGGTGACATTGTAGCGGATGACGGTGTCGATCTGTGTTTGAATGTCGATCAACAGTTCTTCAGGAGCGTGGTAGACTTCTTTGGTCAAGGCCAGACGGTGGTCGGTCACGTTTCTCTTGAGCTCCCATTCCGGGGTGGCCCATCCTGACGTGGGACTGCTCAGGGCATTCCAGGCATACCCGATACCCATACCCACGTCGGACGCCGTCGGTGCCCACTCTAGAATTCCAAAGGCTCTCAACAATTGTTCCGCCTCAATTTTAAAAAGGATCGGAGGGAGACTGACGACTTGAGCAGCTACTTCCATGCTGCCTGCTTTCACATCGTATTCTATGGAAAAGTCGCTGGTGAATCGGGCCGGGTCATTGTCTGGATGAGCCCTTAGACTGTCTGTGTTAGAAATCACAATCACACAGCCTGGCGAGCCCATGCTTCCACGCCGTTGCAAATCCAAGGATAGCACCGTACGTCCTGCCGTAAATTTTAACAAGTTTCCTTTATGATCTTTCAAAGATATACGTATCTTGTTGAAGCCTCCGGTCGTCAATCGGTGGTAGACGGGGTGGAGGGGTTCTTTATAGATAATCCCGCGTCGGTCTAAGGTGAGAAGAGAGGTTGGGGGTGCAGGATGTTCTGTGGGTTCTTGCTCCCCGGACACATAGGCCAGTAGAGGCTGTAAAGTGCCGTGGATCAGGGATGGTTTGACGATATCCGCAAAGACGCTGATCACATGGGTTCGTGGCAACGGGGCGAGGTCTACGTTTTTGTTTATAGAAGAAGACACGTTGATTTTAGTGCCTAGCACACGACTCTGATAGCGGGGTCTATTTTCCGCGGTCGATCCATCCGACACGTTCGTGGAACACACCGTCAGGGCTAGAGGTTGACCTTCGTGGACATCGAAGGGAAGGGAATAGGGTTTGGCGACGAATGTCAGCGGCGGTATTTTGCCTTCGATCTTGTGAGACCTCGAATGCAATATGGGAGGGGCCAAGCCTAAGACCGTGGCCAGAGGTAGCGAGAAGAGAAGGGCTTCATTGTCCGCCGGAACGCCATACCCGGGCATACCCTTCCCACTACCCGCAGTAGCGTAATTCGACGTTGTGTGTGTCGTCCCAGTAGCGAAGGAATATTTGACGTAAAGGATGTCGTGTAGCGTTAATGGTCTTCAGAGGTCCCTTTTGAATGTAGTCCGCCAACTCTGGAAGGGTGGTGAAACGCTGCAAGGGGATGAGCTCGAGGGTCTTGATGACGGCGTGGGGGGTTCACGCACACGGGTCTCGTAAGCCATAAAATAGGGGATATCCTTTTGAATGAGTGGATGCGTCTTGGGAGGATGGAAGGCGGGCGTCATGATGGACGCTAGACGCACCAGCCATAATTCAGGTTCCTTTAACAGATCGGATCTTCTACGTCGACAATATAGTCCCCCGGTTGGTTGTCAGGATGTAGAGCGTTGCTTGCAATCGCTCGGCAGCCACACCGTTACGTGGTCCTCTCGTCTTTAACGAAAAGGACATTTTTTTTCCTTCTTCTTCTCACGGAAGAGTGGATTATTGCATGTCTCACGCCTCACCCAACTGTTAAAGGAAGCAGGCCAGCCAAACCATTTAATAAGTAATAGTTGTTTAGGGCCTGGTCTTCCTTTCCGGGCTAGAATTTTTTCCACTCCAAACGTCTGGTCGGCCTCTGCTGGTGATGCGTTGTAGTTCCTGTTCATAAAACCGTCCTTTTATAGTTTCCCTCTTCATGTCTTGAATACGAAACGACGGCGGACGTCCAGGAATGCGCGAGACCCACCTCAAAGATTTCTCCGTCCAATTCGGCAGGTAGCCTTTTTTGAACTGTCGAAAAGCTTTGCTGATGCGGACCGCATGACCGGGGTAGAATTTTTGCTGCCTCCTAGAAGGGACGCTCCAAGGCCTTGTCATAAAGACGATGCCACACCTTCTGGTCGTTGGTGAGGTTCACCTCGGCAGGGGTCATGCCTATACTGCGGTGCCATCGATGGTTGTAGTTGTCTACCAATTTGGGGAGCACCTTGACGTAGTTGTGATTGCCGACTTTGTAGAAATAGCGCCACATTAAGTTCTTAAACGTTCTATTGAAACGTTCCGCCACGGCCGCTTTGTGAGGCGAGTCACTGGTGAAGAAGTGTACATCCATTTTCTTTTAAGTAGATTTGAACGGTCGTGTTGAGAAATTCCATATCCTTGTCCGTCTGTAACTTTGTGGGAATGCGTTTCACTTCGGCGCCTGTCTTGTTCTTCAGAGGTTCCACCCAGGCATACTTCGACAACACATCGATGCATACCAACAAATACTTGTAGCCTTTGTTCTCGGAAGACAAAGGCTGTAGATCCGCCAGATCTGCCTGCCATTGATGGTCCATCCCTTGAACCATGGTCTTCCCGAGGGGGAAACGTCGACGTATGGGTTTGTGCATGGTGTAGGTAGGTTGTGTTCTTAACCACGTGCGTACTTGGTTCTTGGAAATCCCATAGGAACGTGCAGACCGTGTTAAGGCATCCACGCCCCCATAGGCTCCTGGATCGCGTGGATGTAATACAGATCTTCTAGAACTTCAGACACACTACGCACTTTTTCCTTTTCCTCCTCATTCTCCTTTTTCTTCTTCTTCTTTGGAGCTGTCTTCTTCTTTGGAGCTGTCTTCTTCTGCATCTTCTTTGAGAGAGTCTGCGGATTGGGGCCTGTAAGGACCGTCGTCGTCTTCCTCTTTCGAAGCTCCATCGGTCTCTTCACGGCTTGCTACCGTCACACTTCCACCACAACAGGCTACCAGGCACCGGAGTCTCTGACAGACGTCGCTTAGTGTAGGGTTAGGGAGTGCCACCATCATTTTTATGCTGTGGAATATCCCGATGACCGTGCGGCAGCGTTCGATGGTCGTGTAATAACACCCGTTTGTCGTACACCAACTTAAATACCTTTTCTTCCGCGACGGTGTGAAGGGTACGTTTGCGTGTGTCGCGACGTATCTTCAAAGGATGGGTGATCACTTTCTTCTGACACACCCCCGTCACCAATTCCAGCATACTTTCAAAGTTGACCAGTTTGGAGGAGGACACATTCAGACGAATGCCTTTACATTTTACCACCGCCTCACGGCTGAGGGAGGTCTTGTAAGAGTAGGACTTGGAACCGGTCGAAACAAATTCCACAATGTGATCATCCGGCTCTAGTTCCGAGGTGAGATCTCCAAGACCGTTCCCCAGCGGAGGGTTCACATCTCCAGGTCTCGAGACGAAAATGATCGAGTCGGTATCGACGTACAGAAGACGTTCAGGCCCTAGAAAGTCCATCAGATCATACAGCTTCAAACGTGCCCATGGCCGTGACAAAGGAGGCGGTGACGCAGTTCATGTCCGAATTCTCGCTCATAAATTCCTCTCTGGATCTGTGTTGCACTTGCACGAGGAATTCATTCAACAACACCACGTTGGACACTTCGATGGAATCGTCGAACATCAAGGCAAAAAAACGGGCAGGGTCTGTCACGTACTCTGTGGAAACCATATCTTGGTTCTGTCCGAATTTCCCCCACAAACTGTTGAGCAACAGTTTGAAAAGAAAACGCAGTCCGGGTTCTTTAGAATATATTCCGCCTCCAACTGTATCCCTTCCTTGTCCAAGTACTCCTGCAGGTACCGACGTTTCTGTTCTTCCGTGTCGCAACCGGGAGGCCATCCCGAGGCTTCTTGCTTCTTCTTCAAATTACGGCGGATGTATTCGGAAAACAGATCACGACTTGTTTCGGGATAATGGTACACTTCGTACGTTTCCAAAATACGATAGCCTTTCTCCACCGCCTTTCTCCCACTCGGGGGTGGTCCACACACCCTTCAGGGATCTCTCTTCACACGTGTGACGGCATTGGGAAAAATTCGACCCTCCCTTCTTGGCGCATTCGGCACACAGCACAAACATCAATTTGCCATGAATCTTGGTAGGCAGTACCGGCAAGTTCAAATCCCGTGGGGCCAGCACGCGGACCTTGTTCAATCCATAGTAGGCCGTGGTGATGTCTGGATCAAAATTCTCCGTGATGACGGTAGGGTGGCCGATAGGATGGGGAAAATTATCGGCCTGCTTGACCAGCATCACGTAGGGGTAGAGAGAGGTGAAGTCGAAGTAGTGGATCTTTTCTCCCGGTTGGACGCTATAGAGAAGACAGAAAGCCTCCACACGACCGCCCAACAGAGCGTTTCTGATTTTCAACGGCTCAAAGCGCTCCACCCAAGTAGGGTAGATGTAGTCTTCTTTGGTCTTCAGTTCCAGTTTAGCCTTCACTTCATGCTCCCATACTTCCGTCACGGCATACCCAGCATTTCTCAACGCCTGGGTGCGCGCCAACGTCTTGGTATGCAAATCATGCATGGTACAATGGCATAGCGGGTTGTACACCTCTCCCTTGAAGCAGGAGGGACATCCATGGAAAAAACAGCCATGGATCTGGACCACTTCTTTCGTTCTGGTGCAGTACCCATCCCCTTTCGCCCGAGAATCTTTTTTTCCCCATCCAGGAAGAGGCTTTCCGATAGTATTCGCCCGATTCTTTCTCCATTAAATGGAGGACTTTGAGTGCCATATAGGATTGAACATCTTGGGCTCGATACCCCATGGGAGGTATTCTACCGATAGAATTTTCTGGAAGAAAATGCTTCAGGTAGGTCCGTAGACAGGTGGAGGCGATGGTACAACAGTCTGTAAAGGGGGTCCACTTGAAATTCCTTAACAAAGGTGCGTCGAAAGGATAGACAGCCCATCATCAAGACCACCACATCTTGGATGCAGTAATCGCGCATGTCTTTCTTGAAATCAAACACGTAGCCTTCCGCACGCTTCTGGGTGTGCCAGGCGGTCAATGCCTCAGCCTTCTTAACCGGTAGGATGCCAATGCCGTAATACTTTAAATCGGGCAAAGGACCTACATAATTCTGATAGGTTTGTCCGCTGTCTGCTCTAGGCCTGTACGGTTGAAAAAAACTTGGAAATGCGTCTTGGCTTGAGTCAGGTCGAAGGTCTTTCCAAAAGCGTCTAGGGGAATGGGTAAGAAACACACACTGTCTTTAAAGCAAATATTCAAATCCTTTAATTGTAAATATATTGTTTTTGCCCCTTGGTAGATGACGTTGGGACGTTGACCATTCTCGATTAAATATTGTAAAATAGGATACGAGTCATAGCCTTTACAATTATGTGCCATCATGATATACCCGCTATGTTCAGGAACCAGCGCGTAGGTGCAGAATTATTTCACGCTATGTCCGATGCGTTGGCGTATTCCACATTGAGGACATGCTTTCGACACGGATTCCTTCTCACACTGTTCGCACACCTTGATCAGACGAATAGATTAACGGTGTGGTGGTCCTCAAACGGCATGGTTTCAAAGTCAAAGAACAGATATCGAAAACATTATTTAGTGTCTTGCTCTTCCACACCCTCCTTGTTTTCTTCTTCTTTTCCACATAAGGCTGTAAGTAGCACAGATGGCCGTACTCAACAAGACGGTCGCAGCCCGTGCACGTGTATCTCCACAACGATGTTCGTGTAATTTCCTCCATATACTAGTCTTACGGTATTTTTTAGGAATTCTCATGTCCAACGTTTTTCGAACAACATGAATCCGCTCAAGGAATCCATTTTTTCACGCCAACTCGCCGTGTTCCCTTCAGGGGGGTTCTGTCAGGCATTGCAGTCCTACGATACGTGGAAGCATTGTGGAATCGCGTGTTTTTGCGTAAGGAACGCCGTCGGTCATGATTTTCTCTCCTTGGGTTACCGCCTCGTACATACTATCCTCCCCCACATACAAACGACTAAGAGTAAACGTATTATTACACTGCAACTTACCAAGCCAGCGCGTGACCTCGGTCTACTTCATCGTGTTAAAGACACGTCTTTGGGCTCGGCCTACTTTACCGCTCCAACAGGATTTCGGACATGACTCAAGTCAATCTCCATGACTCCGTCCAAAATAAATTCATTGGTGGACTGCATGACTTTCTCGATCTCATCCATCATACGGTCCGCCGTCACTTCATGAGGCGAAAGATAAGGTAGGGTAATGTTATTGTTTAACCCAGTGCCTGTTATAGACAGTTGTAGGCGGTCTCCTTCTATACACCCCACATCGTCTCTCACGTGGTCAATAACTTTACCCAAAACCTCTCGCGCTTTCTCGATCGCTTCTTTAGCCTCGGAAACAGGTTTCATGTGAATTTTACTACGGTAAAACGCCTTGGTCATGCGAAAGGTTTTGCTATGTTTGCCGTCCACCTTTTCGATGTGAAAGTGATCCTCCTCCTCCTCCTCCTCCTCCTCCTTCTCCTCTTATTCCTCTTTTTTCTATTTTTCTCCTCTTCGTCTTCCGTCCACAACCCGTCTGGTGATGGCAGGGGGTGAGTGGCGACCGCCCTACCGTGTCCATCAAATCTTCTACGGCAGAGCGCCACTCCTCGTTCTCCTCATCCTCCTGCTCAGAGTCCCCCTTGTGGAAAGCAAGGGCTTTACCGTACGCCTGGGCTTTATCTTTCTCCGTAAAGGAAACAGATGTCGTATGGGGACTGCGAACATCCACATACTTTTCCTCTAAAAGTGTCACATCCCATCCTTTGTACCAGTCGTATCCATGCGCCTCATGATCGCGTGCGCGATCGTCTTCGATAGCTATGTAAGCACGTTCACGTTCCTTCTCCTCCTCCTCCTCTACAGAATAGGAGGCGGAAGACACAAACTGGTCCATATCGAACTCGGAAGAGGACTCCTCGTGCTCTATTGTTCCACCCTCTTTGTGATCCTGTCTTTCTTTCTTCTTCTTTTCAACCACAGGGGACAATAGAGAGAAGGAATATTCTGAGCCTAGAGCGCTGTCCTCCCCCTCCAAGGTCTCATGATCCTCCTCAGAAGTGGGGATCGATCCCCATGCTTTTTTCCACCTGATGGAGGAGGAAGAGGAGGCTTGTGAGTCATTCTCCTCCTCCTCCTCCTTCCCCTCCACACCCTCCTCCTCCCCCACTTCTTCTTCTGCTTCTTCCATCGTCCACGACATATGTTGAGCCGGCGACATACCTGGTTGTGGTGACGTATATCGGAACTCCTCTACCTCTTCCTCCTCATCCCTCTCGGTATCGGTAAAATATTCCGGCGATGGGGGTGAGGACTGTATGGAATGATCGTCCACGTACTTAGCCCCTATCTCGGCTTCTTCCTTCTTCATGGAATCTTCATCCTCATCCTCATCCTCATCATCCCCCTCGATATCGGTAAAATATTCCGGCACGGGGGGTGGGGACAGTATGGTATGGACTTCACCTATCTCGGCTTCTTCCTTCTTCTTCATGGAATCTTCATCCTCATCCTCCTCGGAATGCCACTCATAAAAGTCTTCCTCACAAGCACAGGTCAACTCATAAGCGTCATACACATCATCCAATAGGGAATCGCTTAATTCTTCTACTTCTTCTTCTTTTTCTTGTTTTGACCACTCCATGACTAGACTTGACTCGATGTCGACTGACTGAAATAGTTCCAATGTCGCACTACATATAGTATTTTCAAGACAATGACTCCGCATAATTTAGATTTCGATTCTGACGTAGTTCCGCCTGAATCGCGGTCATGAATAATGGAGAATGTTCTAGAACAGGCTGAGTCATGATCCAGAAGAATAGAGAATGCTCTAGAACATGACGTCATGCACTAAAAGGGTTTTCGAAAAAATGGTGAGCCATTTTCTTGAAAAATCGAGAAAATTCTAGAGCAAGGACTCGACAGAATACGTCACCCACAACAATATAATAGGGGGTCTCCCCCTCCCCCTAGGATGCCATGTCCTAGGGGGTGCCCCCTCCCCCTAGGATGTCATTCTATTGTGTTGGGTTTTCTATAAAAGAACACGATTTGGCTAGGATCTCGCTACTCTATATTACACTCGCTCAGAGCCAGTCAAGAAGGGAAAAAACAAGTTGCAAAAAAACAAAGTAAGTCAGCCAGTCCTTATGAATATGAATGCGTCAGAAGTGACTTCCTACGTATCCAGGAGTGTGAAAAAGCTCACCCTACTCTTTATCGACACCGGGGACTCCTATGACGTTTTGCTTAAATCCATCAAAGCGGAGTTAGGGTTGGAGATCATGGACAACCCTCTTCTTTTTTATGCGCCCTTGGAGGCCCGGTCTGTCTTTATGCTTGGTCGGTGGCATTTGCAGTGTTGGGGAACGGGCATTTACAGACCCGATCATTGGGACCAAACACAAACGCCCTACATGCCCCACAAGGGTCCTCTGGTGCATTATCCCTTGATTTCACCGGCCCCAGGCTACCGCCGAAATCACGCCGCCGATGTCCCGTCTGCATGTCTACTACAATAACAGTAGAGCCAATCACCTGGTCCTAAAAATCCGTCCTTTGGATTTTTTTGCCTCGCAACTGATGGCCCCCGACAATGCGACGGCCGCCTTTGCTTCTAACCCCATCCCAGCACCGCCGCCACCACCCCCATCATCATCACCCTCACCATCCTCATCCTCATTGACGTCCTAAATCTTTTTTATTTTTATAATAGACTATGGATCGTCAGAACAAACGACGGAAGCAAGTCCTGAAGCCTAGGGGCGATGACAGCGTGGGGGTGGACCAGGCCTCGAGCGCGGCAGAGGACCTCTACCATAAGGCCCTGGACCAGGCTTTAATGCCCGCCATACCTCTACTGGCAAACAGGTCGGACCTGGATGGAGGGTTGGCCGAGGAGCAAGAAGGGATTGTCGTCAAGCTTCTCTCCAGCTATGCTCAGTCCCGAAGTTATTGGTTTCACGGGACCAATACCGAGAAACTGGTATATATGATGCTTCCTCTTCTAGTCTTGGAGGAACTGCGTTGCATGGTAGGAGCGAACTTGGTCAAGGACGAGCTCAGTCGATTTCTTACCGATCACCGTAGGAAGTTCTTGCCAAATCTTCTCCTGATTCAAGGCCAACACTCGAACTTTGGTTGCTTTGCGCGTGTCAATCATGATATCAGTCAAGAACGTTTAAGGTTAGGGACCTTCTATGCATCCACATTTAAGGCATTAAGACATTATAACCATCGTGAAGTACGTCGTTGTCAAATATGTAACTGTTGTTCTAAATGTGATAGGAACGGTAAAAATTGTAACTGCCCTATTTGTGCCTCTCTCATGCCTGAAACGTTTCCAGATGTTCGGGTTCTTGTTTATAATATAAGCTTTTCTACATCGGGTGAGACCTATCAATTCATTATACCCGATTTGGGGGATCCTCTTAAATTAGAATCGCAACGTCGGTTTCTTATTCGGTTTGTCCATTGTGAAGATCTGATTCATACTAGACCAAACCGAAATCATTTTAAGCATTTTTTATGTGCCGAGACACATACGATTAATCTTATCATCAATCATTTGAAATGTTGTAAAGACTGTCGCCATAATATTATATTTCATTATAGAGCTGAATGATAATAATAACAATGTTGAAGAGAATGATGCGTTTTGGTTTTTTAAATGAGACTTTTTTCTGTCCTCTAGGGTGGTGCTGTCGGATACGTTAGACTGTAGTGACGATCCAAACGCTTGCCCCAACTTTTGTTTGGGAAGTTCTTATAGCTTGTTCAACTATGACGGCGTATCTATAAACCGTAAATTACTTCTCGTCACTCATGCCGTCGGACGATACAATTGTTTTGCCATATATACAGAAAAAGACGATGAGGATGGTGACGATGTCGTGCACTATTACAATTTCGAAAACATAAATAAACGTATCCGACAGATCCTCCGCTATAGAAAACTCTTAGGTGGGTAGCTTGGGATGGTTCTATCTGCCCTGTGTCTAATCTAGAAATGTTGTTTTCCCCTAGGGTTGTCATGGCCTCTGTAGCGTATTACAACTATTGCCGTTGCAGTTTTTGCGATTGTTTTCATGCCTTAGAAGAGAATTCTCATGAGAATTATAAAATCCTTCTCATTAGTCCTACTGTAGAAAGTCGTTGTTGTTTACTTGTCTGTGCGAATAACAATACTATTTGGCTTCCTGAGCCTGAGTTTGGCCTTAAGCAAATTAATCAACGCATCCACGAGATCATGAATCACAATACGCACAGTCTAGGACCGCTTAGTTTGCGCGGGTATCTATGGATAGATTTAAGTAATTAGATTTTTTTCTCCTTAGTACTGTGGTCAATAAAAACTGAAACTGCAACTTTTGTTATGATTCCTAGGGTTATGACGGTACAAGCCCTCTACCATGAAGACTGCCCCTGTCCTCTTTCCGAACCATTTGTTGCCTAATGATTTAAACATGAGCGCCATATCTATAGAGCCTCCCACAAATAATGTCTATCTCATTTTTAACTTTCCCAAGGGACCTCTTGAATACGAATTGACCCCCTTTGCAGACTTTAAGGACATACTCCTATTTATCTCGCTTCTTCTCGGACCTAAAGAAGATTATCAAGAAATCATAGACTTTGTGCTCCAGCTCCATTTTACCTAACTTATAATCTCACTCTCTTTCTATTTTTCATCCTCTTCAGTGTCTACCCCACCATCGACCTAAAACATCAACACTGGTGCTCTGAATGCAAAGCATGGAACTTAGAAATTACCGTCACAAGATTAGGGGTAGTCACTAGAGAATGCAATTGTCTCTTTTGTCGATATTGGCGTCAGCTTTTAGACCCTTGGGAAATGTCCAGGCGCCTCTCTTCGTACGCCACCATTGCTAAAAGAAATGTTATACAATACTGTGTCTGTCCTCATGATAGACCCCGTCTATCCTCCATGTATTTTATTCCGATTCACTATGGGGATCGTTTAGACAGATACCTGTGTGAAGCCTTTTTAGGAAGATTGCCCCCTAGATCCTACAGGACGGAATCCGCCCTATGGCGTCATTCCAATTACAGTGCCCACACCGCCATTACTTATTTCTTTGCCGATACTTGTCAAGGGTGTTATGCTATCTATCGTAACTTTACCTATAGACCAAGAACAACTTCTTATTCACCAACTCTGAATTATTTATTGGGGTAAACATGTATAAAAAAGTATAAGTATATACAGTAGAACGAAGAGAAAATCATAAAAGAATCAAAATCATGTAACACTAAGTTACAGGATAGATAGGGGATGACATTCCCGCGTAACCAGGAGCCGTGACAGGCTGATCTTGATAGTACTGCGAGGGTCCCTGGAAAGCAAGCTGCGGGGGTGGTGCGTTATTGTTGTTGTTGTTGTATCCCTCCACAGCGTAGACATAGTGCTGGGAGGTAACGGGTGAGGAAGTCTCTGCAATCCATTCAAACTGTCAACTTGAGTTCGGTGGCGAGGGGGCCGCACAACTGACGTACATCTTCTCGGGGTTGTTTTGGGAATGGGAAATCCCTACTTTCAAATAGAGGCCGTGACCCTTGCATTTTGGCATGACCTTAGACAACACCTCCTCGGGGCTACAGGCGAGGCCTGCGTCCATCACCTTCTGCACCAACCACTGGTTCAGACGCCGCCCGTCCTTATAATTCCCTGCGTAAAAATGACAGCCGCTCTTGTCCCCGGTCTCGCGTCCACATTTGTAAGTCTCGTAGGGGATCCCTTCCTTGGTCTTTGCCCTATACGTCTTGCAACATACACGCGAGGGGGCGTTGCCTATCCCCACCGTCCAGCGAAAACAATAGACGGGGACGGCCGGTACTCCTTGAACGCTTGCCATCTCTCTAAAAAGACTAAATTTCTAATGGATGTCTCTCTTTTTATATTCTCCAAACAGGAACTACGTCAGATGGAAAAGCTAAGCTTCCTTGGCTACGACCAAGCCTTCAAGATCTTTATTCAACCTCTTCACTTCCTCTTCTGCAGACCTTCCTTTTCTATGGCTCTCTTTGTCCTTCTTCTTCTCATTCTACTTCTCCTCCTTTCCCCTCTCCTTCATGGCTCGGAGGTTGACGTCACGAATAGCGATCACGGTGGCCGTCTTCAACCAGAGGGACTCGCGTGCCAGCAGCTTACAACCATAACTTTCCCCTCCTTTCTTGGCATTCACACCGTATTCTTTACCCATCTTCTGAATCTCTTCCTCGATAAGGTTCGTGCGGTCCAGGATGTACTCTAAATTGCCATGCCTGGCGGTCGTACTCAAAAAATTGTGATGACGTCCCAGCACCCGTTGTAGGATGTCGGCGACGCAAGCTTCCATAGCGCGATGCTCAGACTGACGGTAATCTTCCGTCTTGGATAGCTCGACAAGATGGTCTGCCTGTAGAATGGTGAACCATTGTCTCTCTAGACATCCCACTTGGGTTTTCATTACACCCATGGCATGACTTTGTTGTTCATCACATCGTAAACAAAAATCGAGCATATCCTGTAGCTCGGACATTCTACCCTCGTGAGTCAGTCTTTCTATCGTGGCCGACGTACTCAAGTCGGCCATCTGCAGCTTCAAGTCCTGAATATAATCTCTACATTTCTGAATCGCCTCCCATAAATCTTGAACTTCCTCGGCTAAACACTCTATCTTTAACTGTTCTGCATGCGTTCCACACGCAGGGACTTCTACTTCTTTTTCTACCGACGACATCTTGTAACAAAAAATAGAATAAGTGATCTAGGGAAAGAGAGAGTGTGTCTTTTATACAAAAGTCTTCTTCGGGTTTTCATCTGACGTACTTCCGGGAGGAGGAGGAGGACAGAGGCGATGATAGACACAACACAACTCGCACCATTTCCTAGGCATTTGATCGACAATGTGATGAACCTCACATAGGACGCACCACATGCGCCCGTCCTCTATAGAAAAAGTATCGATTGTCATCGCTTTATCCATGATAAAAAGGTATTATGAATTGTGAAAAGAAAGAAAGTCTTTTATACCGAAGTCTCCTTCTGTTTTGCAGCTGACGTACTTCCGGGATCCACTCGATGGTAGCACTGACAATGCTCACACCATAGCGCACGATACCGGATGTAGATTGTTTTATCAGACACGATCTCGGTCCTAGGACGATTCTTGTTATCCGGGTCCACTACAAGCTCAGTAGTCTTCTTTTTCTCCACCACCAAAGGCTTTGAATGAGTATCATCCCCCACATCTTTTAAAGCGCTCCCGAGCATCTTGTTCAAGTCCGTCATCGCAATGGTCTGACCTCTACAGAAATGTCTACCTCTTATTTATAATTACTTTAATTGATATTTTTTCATTTCTTGCTTTCTTTTGGCTTCTACCTTGCTATTTCACGTTCTAGGGTAAGATTCTGACGTAGTTCCGGTTTGTTCGCCCCGTTTCGCCGTTTCGCTTCCGGTTTCGCCGTTTCGTTTCCGGTTTCGCTGTTTCGTTTCCGGTTTTGCGAAACCGTTTCGCTGTTTCGCTTCCGGTATGGCCATATATGGGCTTAAGCTCATGAATAATTAATTTCATATGACCATATATGGGCATAGCTCATGCATAGTCAAGTACCCGTGCTCCATACTTGCCCTACTATACTACTAGCTGATAACACTGCTATAAAACAGAATGGGTCATTCTTCCTCATATGAAGAGATCGAACAAGTAGAGATCGGCTTAGCCAATGAAAGTTTAGCGAGAGCAGATGTCAGTGGTGTCATAATCCCAACCAACGTAGACCCTGGCGCATTCAAACAGATGGCGGCTGATAACAACGATATCAATGAAGACACAATCGACGGGAAAAAAACAACGCACGCAACAATGCTGGCTATATATACCAACGCAGGCAGTACGGCCCTATGCCAGCACGGGTAGTGCATGCTGACCACTCTAATAAGAAGCGAGCGCTGGATTCTACTCGAAATCTTGTCGCCATAGAAGAGGCAAATCTAGGAGGTAGGCGTCCCGGTCTACCTAACTTTGTTGGACACGCTGACATGAGCTGGTTCCAGTGTGACCACCAGTTCATATCTACCTGCATGGATAACCTCTGCTGGATGCTACTTCGCCTATCAGAACCATTCATGGTGAGCAACCAGCAATCAGCAGAATAGCAGAGGATATCAGGATGGAGTGACTTCAACGCCATCACCTACCCTAGTATTCCAGTCGAAACCATCATTGGATATCATCCTATGATCAACGCAGAAGCAAGTAATTTCAACACGCTGTACACTGTAATGAAACTTGCACAGAAGATTTGTAACGCCATTGGACAGTGAGATTCAGTCCTAACGTTTGACCTGGCCCTGTGTGCAAAAGCCAAGCAGATCCAAATAAAGTATCCAGACGAGTTTGAGAACACTGTGATAAGAATGGGAGGATTTCACATCGCTTTGAACTACCTGTCTCTCCTCGGTAAGAAGTATGCACAATCTGGATTAGAAGACCTCCTGATTGAATCTGGTGTCTATGCAGCTGGCAAGTCCTACAACGCCATTGGACAGCGCCCATAAACTCAGCATGGAAGCGCTTTTCAGGCTATTATGGCAAGCTTTCCTTGAATGGCTATCAAAGCAAGCTGTTGGTTTGGAGGATCGTGTTAAGCGAGTTATAGTTTCGAGAAGTAAGGAGTGCCACAACACAATCAAAGAAGAGAGTTTCATTTACTAGAGCTGGCCGGCATTGCAAGGTTGTTTCGAGCCTCTGACCACATTGCTAGCTACATTCAAATCGGAAGGCAAAGAAAAGCAAAAGGTTTTCAACTTTTGGGAAGACTATATTACTATGGTGCTGGTGGTCCTCCAGTTAATCAAAGCTGAACGTACAGAAAACTGGAAGCTCCACCTCTCCGCGACTGCGGCAATGGTTCCGCATTTCTTTTTCATGAACAGAGTAAACTATGCTAGGTAGCTTCCTGTTTACCTTTCCAACATAAACATGCTCGAGACAAATCATCCCGAAGTTTTTCAAGAATTCATCGCTGGAAATCAGTGTCAGCCGTTCAAAGCAACCTTTTGCACAAGTTTGGCCGGACATGGCCCTTGAGCAGTCAATTAATCTTGATTCCAAGTCAAAAGGTGGTATAGTAGGCATGAGTACCAAAGAGAATGCAGTAGAACGATGGTTCTTTACTAGCTACGAGCGGGCAGCCATGACAAAGGCACTTAAGGAGATGTGCGGAATAGAGAATTGGGACCGAATTGGGACGAACAAGGAAGCCGGAGTACAGACATACATACCAGTCCATGATATTCAGTCTTCCTGTCTTCCTTGGGTCAGCCTCATTGCAAGTGTCTACCGTTGTTTCACGCGATAACAGGATACAACTCAACAAGTGCCTTCTCTGGAATAGGGAAGAAGAAGGCCTGGAAGGTGCTGCTTAAAAAACAGCAGATACAGCGGGATCTCGGCAGTCTAGGGGAGAATCCTGTTATACAAGAGCCAGTAGATAAGGTCGCTGAATCTTTCATCTGCTCCATTTACACTTCCGAAAAGAGCTTTGCAAATGCAGATGCTGCCCGCTATTTTCTCTTTTGTCAAAAATGTCTGAAGAGCGAAGAACTCCCTCCAACTTCAGAATGCCTTTCTCATAATATCAAGAGAGCAAACTTTCAAGCGTTTGTTTAGAATAGAGCCCTAGTGGCACTTCAAAACCTCCCCTCGCCAGAAGGAAATGGGTGAAAGATGGACGATGGCAAACTGTTACCAGTTCTGATGACAAAGACTCCCGCCCCATCAGGCATCGCAGAGCTCATAACATGCCGCTGCACAACTTCCGAATGCACCCGGAAATGCTCCTGTAATACGAGTAACCTGACATGCACAGAAGCCTGTTTGTATATGGCAGACGAAGGATGCAGCAACACTATGAACAAAGAGTTGCTTTGTTTTGATGATTCCAGTGACTCAGTGACTGAGAAATGATTATTGATGTAATCTGTAGAACAAGAATAGTTATCAAATCGGTATCAATTATGTAAAGATACTCTTTTCAGTATAGATTTTTCATTCAACGATGTGTTGCACGACACAGAGCCGAACAGATATCAAATTCATTAGACTTGTGCTAAAACTAAAACCAGAAAGCGTTTGTAACAGGGTTATTGCAATCATTAATTGGTCATCTTTTCATTTACAAAGTCACTATAATTTAAAACATAGGGCCCCTAAGGACAACTCGTTGATGGTCAGTGAGCTATTTTGGAAAATACTAAAAATCACGTGACCGATGACGTTATCGTTACGTCATCACCACTAAGTGAATCGTTGGAAAATAATATCATACCTGTCCGAGTTTGAACTGTCTGGCATTAGAAATGAGGGAGATATGAACATGTACTTAAAATCACGTGACCGATGACGTCATCGTTACGTCATCACCACTTTAGTGATCGATAGGGACCCATGTCTGTCCAGGTTTGAAGTGTCTGGCATTAGATGGGCACCGTCAATACGTCTTCTCCAGCATGACCAAATCTTTTCGAAACCTTGGACGGTCATTCGGAAAGTCAACGGCGAGTCGTCGAGTCACAGAAAAAAACGACGAATAAATTATCTCGTATCCACCTAAACCCAATAACTCGTTCTGCACATGCGTGCATCCACGAGTTAAATTACTATTGTGTGTGGAATAAACGACCTATTCATAGCTTGATTATGTCTAGCCAACCTTCGCTTGATAATGGCTAATTGCGTCGACGCATGCAGTCTAAGCTAAGTAGTTCTGGAATTAACCTTCCAATCTGAACAAGGATTGTGTGACAAAGTTATTATTTAGTGTAGCCATGGATCATAAAGTTGTAGCTAAATCAAATTGATCTTTAAATCAAAATGCCCCGCTGAACTTTGAAATCACATATTGAAGAAGTTAAAACGAGTATTTATCCGGTCCACATCGGCGCAGAATTGAGTTTTTGGGAATCTAACGCTAGCCAAATGCCCGGGGGGAGGGGGGGGGTGGTACTCCCATATATGGACTATACGGGGATGATCCGCTGGACAGGGTATGGTTTTTCGAGTTTCTGATCTTAGACAGGGTATCCATTTTCACATCGACAGATCTTGAACAGGGTATGGTATTTATCTAGTGCCGTTATTTAGTCTAGTGCTTGATGAAGACTTATTTAGTTATGACACTCATTATACAAGATCACAATAAACACTAACATCCAAGTATAGATAATTTGTTATTTGACTTATAGAGGGAAAATTTTTAACACTTTGTCTTGAACAGGGTATGGACATTTGAGTTTTTTTGTCTTAAACAGGGTAAGGGTTTCAGAGCCCCAGCGGCACACCCCTACCCAACTTTGGGGCCAAATGTAACTTGCAAACGTTTTATCAAATATAAACAGTGCATGACCCGGAGGTCAACTAGCTGGAAGATCGATCAAAGAAAACACATGTTTTTTTGGATGGAACATATGTGAATATATTATGTTATTTCAGTTCATTTTCTCATTCGAGAATTCCGAATACAGAACTTTGAATTCAGGAATACTCATGATTGACTTTAAAACACTCTACTTATAAACTGGCCATCTCTATCTACACTCACGCCATTCTGTTCAGCTGGGCTAAGCAAAATGCCGGTATATACTTCATGGTAGTGTTCCGTTCCATACAGTCTCCCTGCATAATACTGTAATGATTATGCAGGGAGACTATATATGGAACGGAATACTACCATGAAGTATATACCAAAACGCCATCGGAGAGTCCCGATGTACACAGAAAAAAACGAAGTACACACCATAAAACGATGAATAAATTAGCTCGGAGCACTAACCCTAATAACTCGTGTTCTGCGCTTGCGCGCATCCATGAGTTAAAAATGGCAATTGTGCACATATTTCACCGGTTTTAAGTTCGCCGAAGTACAGCCACGCTTCCATGCATGATTCTTTTCCTTTCATTCTCAGACATTTCTCCCTCAACAGCTATCAATATCAAATTAACATTTAAGAGGGGTGACAATTAAGAATTTATATGAAAAGGTTGATCTTGGCCATAAACAGTCATGTGATCGGCCACGTGACAACTCTGTATCTTGTTAACTTATAAAGTATGACACACATGCATACCTATGTACTTTACTGAAACTTTCCTGCTTGATTATTTTTGAGATTTGAGACGTTTTAGGCCTGTTTGAATTCCAGCCTCGTTTCCATGCTGACCAAGGACGAGATGGGGCTGTGCGCTTATTTTGCCAATTTCTTTAAAGTCAGTACAGCCAAATAGTTTTTTTGAGGATAACTCTATAGAATATGACCCACTTGTTGACTTTCAAGACTTAACGTATCAATTAAACCATTAGGACGGTCTAGGCAGGAATAGATGGTTTTCACTCAATCCCCAGAGATTCAAATGACAAAGGGCATGGCGGCCTTGTTGGTGTACCTAACAAAAGAAGCTAACCAAGAATCTATTGTTAAAGGTACACCAACATGGCCGCCGTGACGTCATGTGAATACCATCTATTGAAACTTGTCAGAATCGGCAAAAAAGGGAGATGTTTGACGAAAAAGGTCACGTGACATGTCACGTGACATGATTTGCTGCCATGTAAGCACATAAATGTTAGGCACAGACCCAAGCGTCACCTTTTTATAGTTTTTGGGACATTTTGATTAAACACGTTAAATTTACAAGGCAAAAACTAGTTGAGCCTCGTTTCCATGCTAAGCACCATATTTGGGCAAATAACCCCATTTATCTCGTAAGTGTTACCACAATTTGGGACTACATAGTAACTAGTCTTAAAGAACAGTTATTATTTTACAAGAATCTGGTGTCAGACCTTTTCTGTCGGGTGGGTTGAACGAAACAATATTGTTCAGGGTCTAGCTCCTTGACTATACTGAGTAGCGATACTTTTAGTTCACTTTTATGTACATTAAATCAGACATTGAGCTTCATCGAATTACACTGAACAGAACCGTGAATACGCTAGTATAAACCAGTTATTTGTAGCCAAGGTTCCAACGTTGTGACTGTGAAATTACGGAAATTTACAAGCTGCTTTGGTTATATATTACCTAAAATTTATGTATGCCGCCTTATTCATGTAATCATCCTGGCGTCAGAATCGAGAAACATAGGACGTGTTAACACACAGTTCACGCTATTTTATACCGGCCGATGCCATTGCTTAATACTGCAAAATTTCGTATACATGTTTAAACCTCCTAAGTGAGTGAGATGTCCGAAAACGACTGAGCATTTCAGTGAGGCCGTATTTAAGGGGATTTAAGGCACGTATTGGCTTAAAAAAAACCACAATATAAATGTAACAAATCATTGCCATTGTAGTGAACATTCAGAGCATAGTATACAGTTCAGCGTTGTTACAAAATTACATTAATTACAGGGTTGACAAGCGTTACAACACAGCTGTTATACTGGGTAATCAGGGTACTGTACAATACGAGAATACGAGAAGGAGTCACTTTTGGTACGAGCATGTTTCCACTGAAGTCAGTAATGTTCCAGAACAAGGTTCTACAAACACCGAAAATGCCATCAGACTCTTGTAGTTGGGAAATCCCGTGTAGAAAAATATGTCTTCATCACTATACCCATAAATCTTTCAAGACCAAATTTCGAAAGCTGAAGCTGAAGTTTTAAGTGCTTAACTAGTTCAGAAAGGTCTTCATTTGAAGAATTTTCAGTTGGAGTTGTCGAACCTTCATCTACATATTGTATTGTATTGTATGTACTTCTTTCTTTATCTGTTCACAGGCATCCCAAGCTCACGATTTGTGGCTCTTACAAATCCTACGGTAGATTACGTGATCACTCGCGCAAGATTGATTGCGTGATAGCGCGCTAGAGTCACCGTTTTCTCCAGAAATTTTCCATGTCTTCTCAATATAATAGAGTTTGCATTAATTTCTTATCGTGGTAAAATAAAGGTAATGAAATAACATTTTGCAATAAATGTACCTCGAGTGTCCTTTTCTTATATCCTTGCGTATTCTCTGCTATTTTGGGCTAGTTTGGATCTGGTTTAGAGAGTTTTTGATTTTTGAGATCTCTCTCTATAATGATGACAAGGCAGCACACAGGCAGCCCAAGCTCACGATTTGTGGCTCTTACAAATCCTACGGTAGATCAGTTACGTGATCACTCGCGTAAGATTGATTGCGTGATAGCGCGCGCTAGAGTCACCGTTTTCTCCAGGGCCGGGTTGTTCAAAGCCCGATTAGTGCTCTAATCCAGGGTTAATTTCCATGACAACCAATAGGTTCTGTGCAGAGTTAATCCAGGATTAACACTAATCGGGCTTTGAACAACCCGGCCCAGAAATTTTCCTTGTCATCTCACTATATAGAGTTCGCATTGATTTCTTATCGTAGTAAAATAAAGGTAATGAAATAACATTTTGCAATAAATGTACCTCGAGTGTCCTTTTCTTATGTCCTTGGGTATTCTCTGCTATTTTGGG
This sequence comes from Actinernus sp. WN-2022, assembly GCA_030867875.1. Taxonomy (NCBI): domain Eukaryota; kingdom Metazoa; phylum Cnidaria; class Anthozoa; order Actiniaria; family Actinernidae; genus Actinernus; species Actinernus sp. WN-2022. The sequence continues at coordinate 32,359,192 of JAOWCC010001210.1, forward strand.
CTAGTTTGGATCGGTTTTAGAGAGCTTTTGATTTTTGAGATCTCTCTCTATAATGAAATGACAAGGCTGCACAGTCCGTTGAGCACATCAAATCACTCGAAGGGCAATAAAGCACTCTAAAATCACTTCAATCACTTCAATCCTCCATAAAAATATGTACCGAATGTCTGTCTACGTTTATTTCGGGGTGGAATTCCAAAATTTTATATTTTATATTTTAGCCCCATAAACCAAGGGCACCCAACGAGTTCTTTTTGAAATTCGTTTGAAACCAGATGTCTGCGGCTCATCTAGCCATTTTAAGGCGCCTACTCTGTCTTTTGACGTATTCTAGAAAGCTATTAGCTGTTCCGATTTTCTAGGTGGAAATCGCGTCAACCGAAAATACTATGGCAAAATATTTCCGGCCTACGAATTTGTTAGTAGTCTAGAACATAAACAAGAATTTTCTAGCCCAAGTAACTTCATGTTGCAAAGTTTTGTGGAGGTACGAATTTTTTAGGGGTTCTTTTGGATCGTTCTGACTCTATTGATCAGACGAATTGGAACGTACGAATAGTTTAGGGGGAACCTTTTAGTCTCTCTCAGTTCTTCTATAATTTTCTAGGGATTTAAAAAATATTTTTTAGCCTGTAATAATATTTATTTTCATAAAACAATTTTCTAGGGCCAATTTTTCAAATCCGAAAGTTTTAGGCTAACTTACTCTCCCGAACAGCTTTTTAACCGAAAACTTCGTTGGGTGCCCTTGATAAACCACATATTTGTGGTATCCAAAACCGCTATTTGAAAACCCGCAGATGCTGGTAACTTTAGTCCCGAGACAGCGGGACGTCCCGCGGATGGCAAATGCGCTCTGATTGGTTGGTCGTCGTCACGTAGGGTTGGTCGTCGTCACGTGGGGTTCGTCAGGCAGATATGTATTAGCGATGTTAGAGTGTTTTTTTTGCCCTTCGAGTGATTTGATGTGCTCAACGGACTGTGCAGCCTTGTCATTTCATTATAGAGAGATATTTCAAAAATCAAAAACTCTCTAAACCAGATCCAAACTAGTCCAAAATAGCAGAGAATACCCAAGGACATAAGAAAAGGACACTCGAGGTACATTTATTGCAAAATGTTATTTCATTACCTTTATTTTACCACGATAAGAAATTAATGCAAACTCTATTAGTGAGAAGCTAAGGAAAATTTCCGGAGAAAACGGTGACTCTAGCGCGCTATCAATCTTGCGCGAGTGATCACGTAATCTACCGTAGGATTTGTAAGATCCACAAATCTTGAGCTTGGGCTGCCTGTGATCCGTTGAGCAGGGAGACTGTAGGGTGGTAATCGTCGCCGCTGTTCTCCTTTCCAGTCGCTCATTTCTTTCATCACTTCCTGACTCTTTATTTACTGTCTATGTAAATCTTGATGGCACTGCGGTTGGCAAAAGATCCCTTGGTTTACCTGTAAGACTGTGTTTGTAGTCTTCGGGAAGAAAATATTCTGAACAGCAAAACAAGGATGTATTTGACTTAAATTTGGAATCCTGGCGTCTCATTTTGACCAACCAAATATTCCTGCGATTAGTATCCTTTGGAAATGCATGAAATGCCAAATCTTTTCTTTTGTCAGGTCGATTAGTACAAACTGCAGCAGCAAAGCATTTGTGAGAGGTTAGAGAGGCGTTCTTCGCACGAGTATCGGCCATTTTGATTTTCCATCTCAAAGCCCTTAGGCCTCGCTCATGTCACTTCCGGTTTACGTCGTAAGCGTGTATTGCGAAACGCCGCTTCAAACAACATAGTAAGTAGCATAGCCGGGATTAAACAGATACCACCTCCTATGGGATGCCCCGCCGGGCCCCCCACCCCACACGAAAAAGGACTATAAGTGCCGTATCTGATTTGTATATAATGGTATCACCGCCACCCACATTTCTCTATATATATCAAGCACATACGGCTCCGCGTACACAACTCTAGCAGAGCTAGAAGGAACAATTATGAATGTAGGCAACGCCCACGGCAGCGGCAGACGGCCTGCGGGCAGACAAGTCCCCCGTAAACACGACGAAATATGCTATTAGAGCTATCTATACAACGAATATACCCGTGAATATGAAGGGGCAAAACAAATGCCAGTGGCTTATGATTAACACTACTCAAAGGTCTCAAGCATGTTAAGGCCTGGTTCATTTAAAGGAAAATAGATTTACGTTAAAAAATGTTTTCTGACTGAAATAACAGTTTAAACTAAATCTAATTACACCATAATACTAATACCAACTTCCTTAAATTTTATAAGTGGGTGGTTGTTGTATCACGTGATCGATGACGTCATAATTATATAAAATCGTTTAAGTGAAATTCGGCTACGACGATAACATATAAATATAAAGTAACCCTGCTAAAACATTACTCCTCCCACAGTGTTTCAGACCACGCTTAGAAAACATGACTATCATGTAAAGATAAAGAGATATTAAGGGTATAAAACGTCACGTGACCTATTTTGCATATGTTCGCCTTAATTACTCGTTAACGAAACATTGTAGTCATCTTTTCTAAGCTGATTTAGGTAAAATACTTCAACCTTAACTAAACATATCCACTCATCATCCTAGCTCTTTCAAACTCGGAGCCGCGTTTTTGATTTACTGATTTCGTGTTCTAAGTCACGTGACAGACCACGTGACACGTTTTACTACACACAAACCACTCGTGATAGTCAAAAATGGCGATACATATTATCTTGAGGTGTGACAAGAGCTGCATTTACGACTTCTGTAAAATTCACCGGCAAACACAGAGACTGGGTCGAACAACGCCAGCCCCTTGTCGCCATTGTGATGCAGGAACGCAGTCGCAAACGTACCTGTGTGGTTCCTGCGGCGCCCATAGGGTAGTATTGAAGCTCGTCTACGCGGAAAAGAGAAGTCGTAAGATATTTAGCCTCGTTCTTGAGGAGCTGCCCCGCCACCCCCTTTAGAGACTTGTGAGACATAGGATATACCAACGAAAACGGTTGACTACCTCGGTAAGATGTCCACCGTCAAAGAGCTACGCATACAAGCAAAGCAGTACGGCATTCAAGGAACCTTGAGGCTCAATAAATCCGGTCTCATCCAGGCAATAGCCGAGGCAATGGCTAAAGAGGATCAAACGGGGCGCACAAATAGGGAGGTTCCCAGCCCTTCGGGCTGGCGTTGTGAACCCCCACAAGAGAGGGCAGCGCCGTAGAGAGCTCCGGCGACTGGACGAGGAGGTCCAGGCCGCGCTCCGAGCCGCTGCCTACGACAAGCGAGTCGAGAAGAACCCAAAAGAACGGATAGCCGCCCTACGGAGGTACGTCACCCGCGCTCGGAAGAGCGTTCGAGTGCGATTCGGGAGGCTAGCAGGGCAAATCGCCAAAGAGGGGCCACGCATCCTCGACGAGCTCGACGGGGAACGGGAAGGCGAAGAGAAAGAGCGGCGATTCGTCAGGTGGGTCTTCTTTAAGGGGGTCGGAGGCAATCTCACAGACCGTATCATGGAAAAGCTAGAGGGAAAGGTCCAGACCAGCTTCTATCTCCGGTACTCCTACACATACCGTATCAGAAACGTGGAAGACGGGGCAGTAATCCTCTACCATAAGAATCTCACCGGGAGTCCCTGGATCCGCGCGCTAGAAGAACCGAAGGATTGGATAGAGGGGGTGCCGCCTCCAGAAACAGCGCGGAAATGGCTGACAGTTCGAGAAGACTTGAGGCTGAACGTAGACGGTATCGAACGCCCTGACACGAAATGGGTCTTCGTGCGCTTCATATCCGTAGAGGCCAAAGTCGTACTCGGCCACGAGCCTTTGATGGGCACAGGCCCCCTGCCCGATTGGTTACGCCACAAGCAGGGGATGTATGCTCTCGACACCTACAATGATAATCTATGTCTCTTTCGGTGCCTCGCTGTACACAAGGGGGCACGCGCAGACCGGTGTACAACCCAGGCCAGGCAACACGCTGCGGTGTTCTATGGGCGCAAAACCGAGACCCCAGACGTCCCCAAGACCTCCCTCGACGAGCTCCAACGTGTAGAGGCATGCTTTAAGGTGGGAATACGGGTATACGAGCCCGCCGAAAACGGTGACTGGCATCTGACGCGACAGCCGGCTCGCTACGAGGACACGATGTCAATTGGCCTCTTCGACCAGCACACCTTCTACATCAAATCTATCGCAAAACTAGCTAACGCGTATGTATGTGGTCATTGCGACGCCATCTGCAGCGACACGCCGACCGCTGTACCCGGGGCGAAACCAAAGTAGTGTGCCCCGGCGCGCGAGTCGAAGCCCCACGGTCAGCCTACGAAAAGGCCTTCTATTCCGAAGCCACCACCGGAAAAAAGGCAACCTGCTGGCTCGAGTACAAGTCCAGGCAGCGCAAAACGCATATCCATCATCATAGCTGCGGGCATGGGGGCGAGCGGTGGATAGCCAGGGCCCCTGTGGATGGCTACGACCCAAAGACCGGGACCGTCTACCAATACCACGGGTGTCACTGGCACGGGTGTAGAAGCTGCTTCCCGAGTGAGGCGTAGCGAAAAACAGTCATTCGCACCGTGAAGGGCGTAGACATCACGTACGCTATGGCCTATCAGAAGACCCTCGAGCGGGAGGCCAAGATTCGTGCAGAGGGCTATCAGCTCGTAGTTTGGTGGGAGCATGAGGAGGCAGGGGCTTGGATAAAGGACCCCCTCCCGCAGCCAAAGACGGAAACCTATCCCCATGCGTTAGTCTACGACTTCGAGTCTTACGGATACCAAAGCGACCAAAGCGCACAATCCAACCTTCGACCTCACCCTGGAAAGCGAGCACGTCCCCATCTTGGGAACTAGCGTCGTCAAGCGTAATTTAAGTAACGGCGAATTATGGCTTTGCCTTATACTGAAGAATAAATCCGCCGTTAAGTAACGGTGAATTATGGCTTTGCCTTATACTGAAGAATAAATCCGCCGTTAAGTAACGGCGAATTATGGCTTTGCCTTATACTGAAGAATAAATCCGCCGTTATTAAAGTAACGGCGAATTATGGCTTTGCCTTATACTGAAGAATAAATCCGCCGTTAAGTAACGGCGAATTATTCGGTCAGTAAAATAATAATAAAAAAAAATATAATATTTTTTTAGAATGAATTAATGGCAGAATATTTTTTATATCTATAGATAAAATTAATGACGAAATTCGCCGTTACAACAACACCCCTCGTTGACCATTTCACGTGTAAGTATCAAACATATCCCTCATGTATATATTTGAGGCAGATTATTTGCAAGCAATGACACGAGGTCAGAGCTTGGCTAATCTTCCTCGTACATTTATTACCTCCCACTGCAGTAGTACTAGTCTTGCTTTATCTAGGGCTCTAGGGTTCAAGCGCTTGACTAGCAATATGGGTCAGTATGTGCCACCGCCACCTCAAGGGATCAAAACCCTTGTTGTGCGATTCTTGGAAGCCATTCTACAGACTGTGCAGTAATTGCAATAGTCGTTTAACTTCAATTTTTCGATCATTATATGGTCGAAATCCGGGTTTGTCGTATTTGTTACGGTATTTTATATGTTTACCACTGTTTAGCATGTATTGTTGGCGAGTGAGTGAGAGGTACTAAGTTGAAACAAGAAGTGCTACACTTTATTCAGTTTTTAAAATAACGAGAGCAGCCGAGCCCCAATGAGATGCACGTTGATGATTAAGCGCAATATCTTTAGGTTCCGATCTTTAGTTTGGTGTTATTAACAAAACTTTGAAAAAGACGGTACACTAGCTTATATAAAACCGGCGAAATATGTTTAACTCTAAGGCCAGGTTAGGAGAAGCCACGCGGTCTACCGAAGTAGCCTTTATACCGGAAAACCTGTGAAAGAGAGGGATCGTATTGTTTAACCACAGGAAGTCCGAATTTAGATTATCTTGGTTTCCATTGCTTAACTGTACGCGTGTATTACATCCAAGGTAGCACATAAACTTTCTTTTATACCAGAGGTTGCACTGATATTCGAGTTTCAAACAATACTACAACTCAAAACGTGAACAAGTAGGCCTTTTATTATATGGCACGTACGGACCAGTGCGCGCTTTTCTTTCAGAACCGTCAGTTGATCGATAAAGAGTCACGGTCCGGATCTTAAAATCAAGGAAACAATATGAATACGTAGTCAAGAATTGGAGTACAGGATCTGTTATACCTTCATTTCCTTACTGATCATTCTTTTCTTTTTCCCTTATTATTTCGGCCAATTGTTTCTCTTCGTCATCGACGTTGTATGACAAGCGGAGTTTCATATTTAAAAAATCATCTTCGGGGAGCCAGTGTATTTCCGTTGAACATGTCGTATTGCTCAGATCAGAAATAACTCGGATATAAGAAACTTTTAAAACATTTGACTAGAAAACCCTTGGTTCCGCGAGGATGAGAAACTGTCCATCAAACAGTGTAGCTTGCGAAAACAGCCGCCTCTATTCGGAAAGGTGAGGGTTATGCCTCTATTCGGAAGGCGAAATCGGACCTCCCAGCGGCTAGAAACTACATGTAACTGGACCTTTCGAGGCTCATCGGCGAATGCTACAACTTTTGAAGGGCTAATTTAATATATAAACCTCTTCGTTTGTGTTTAAAATTTAAAACCACCAAAAAATTTAAAGTTACTTTTTAAAGTACATTCATTTTCTACTTTGAGTTCAGTGTTGCCTGTTGGAACATCTCGGCTTCCAGCGATATCATGCTTCTGCCTAATTCTTTCAGTTTTTTCACACACAAAAACAAGAAACGAAAGCATGAAACAGGACAAAAACTCAGTAGTCTATAAGTACGCTGTACCTATCACTTCTCTGATTATCCATGCATGGTCGATGGTCCATTGGGTGGCTATTTTTAAACTCGTCAAAAGCATTAAAGCAGCCTGAGTAACTTAGTCTTCAGGTGCCGCTCAAGCGTCATAGACTTCTATCTGCCGTTAGATAATAACACTGCTGCTGTTGAAACTGTACTCTCTTTATTCAGTCAGGAAAAGGGGTGTGGATGGCTGTCGTGAAATTTGTAACCAGGGAAGGAGCCGTACTTACCTGTGCTAACAAGGACAACCCAGTAAGTTATATAGATATGATTAGATACATTGAATGTTCATAATTCTTAACCTTTCAGGTTTAATTTCATGCAGATCTCAACTAGAGTCGCGTGTCATTTTGGTTTCAAAAAACGTAAATTCATACTCTTTTTGGTGGATTGCGATGACATCACGTGGAAAAAGAGAGTTAAAATATTTCCAAACTTTTTCATAGAGCATAGACACGATAGATCTAGCTAGGACTATGTAGGGTGAAATCGGATAAATTTGCAGGCGAGTTATTTAAAAAGCCCTGCTGAATTGGATATTCCTGTATAAATATTTTCAAATAAATTGATAAACTGTGGTCAACGAAGATGGTGAGTAGAATTTAGTTTCAGGCGCGCCGAAAATCTGCATTTCCGACGTACCATACTTAGGAAATGCGCTAGCATTTACAATAATGTCAAAATCCCAAAAATACGTAACTAGAACGACTGTTATATATTTCAAAAAAAAGTAGAGAGTTAAGCAGTATATATATATATATAAATTAAAAGTAAGTTATAAATTAAAAATCTAAAGATTCAAACAAGTTAAAGAGATATCATTCATTGTGTATACGTTTGCTCGTCATACAATGTATTCATGCAAGAAGAAACCTTATATCCGAGCCCATATAGGGCTCAAAACAATGAGATTTACAGTCACAGTGTTTCGTATAATTTGCCTTAAATGTTTAAAACAACGTAATCCTTTCTTGTGTTAATAGACCACTTTCTCATGTATGCGTGCGCATACACCTCGACAACTGAATAGCCTTACATGTAGCGAATTAAAATAAGTGATATTTAAGGAATTTCTACAAGAACGTATTTAGACAAGTTGTTAGGAGTCCGGAAACAGTAATGGGCTCCTGTCCGAAAACTGCAGATCATTAGGTATTTGCATTTTTGCGCTTCAGTCTTCGACTGTATACGTAGGGGTCCTCCGCACATGAACTGTATGTGACGTTTGAACGATTTCCACGAAGACGGCAAGTCTTTGGTCGTCCAGTCCATTTTAGGGGTATTTGAGTTAGACATCCCGTCCATTTTTACTTCTGTGTTTTCTTCACACTTTATTCTTGACTTTTCCAGTCAGATTCTGCTTGGATGGCTTCTTTTTCTAGGCGTTTTCTTCCGATTTTCGCTGCCACCATGTCATGTACGCAATGGACGCCATGCTGGATTCATAACTGACGTTTTATTGCCATGAAGCTTTGCGGTATCAGTTCGAGACCGTAACATGAATTCGTAAACAACGTACATTCAGAATTCATTAGCATACATTACATCTCCTCTCCGGAGGAGACGGCTGAAATTCAGGCTATTAAAATCGTAAGTTAATTTCTCCGTTCAACTTCATCTTTCATCACTCAATAGGCCAAGGACATATGTAGGCCAAGTACATTTATTTTCTTGTACGTAAAATCAGAAGTTGATTTCTGGCTAGAAGCATTATATAACTGGAAATACAAAGTTATGTTAATTTTGGCACATCCCAAGTCATCATTCAATTTCCATACAAACGTCTGTAAAATTTCCCGAAAATTTCCGAGTTTGCGGGCCTGTATCTTTGCTCCTATTCAAGATATAACTCCCAAATTTGGGATTTTGACTAACTTCGAGGTGCTCTTTTCAGCAGTATTGACGGTTTTGCTGTTATACGTATATACATGTATATCAAAAGTTCAAAAAAACCGTGGAAGGGTCTATTGACAATGGCAAACGAATTTAGGATGCGGATAATCATAGAAGTATCAAACAGTTTATACATGTTTTCTTGTTTTACCTTTCATATTGAATGGAAGTTGAAATTTATTTGCTTTTATAAATACCTTTAATAATAAAAATGTGATCACAGGAAGCCCAAGCTCTGTTTATGTAAATTTTATTTTATTAGGGTTTGTTTGTATGGGGATTTTATAATCTAGCTTTTCGATAAATATACTGAATTTCTAACGGAACCTGAAAAACAGCCAGAGGCTGATCAAAGCCAGGTCCCGACTAAATCACATATCGAATTGGAATTTAGCATGTTGGTTTTTGTGGAGGGAGGAAAACCGGAGAACACGGATATAAACCCTCGGAGCAAGGGCGAGATTCCAACAAACTCAACTCACTGTTACTGCAATAAAAATAAATAAAACTTACCTGGTGTCTATAAGCTGTGTTTGTACGTCGTTTCAGCGAATTTGGGCGAATTTTAAATCCCTTACTCTACATACTAAAGAAGAAAATGATGTACAGACACAGCTTATAGACACCAGGTAAGTTTTGTTCATTTTTATTACAGTATATTTATCGGAAAGCTAGATTTTATAATTCCCATGGAAACCCTTATTAAAATTAAATTTACATAAACAGCACTTGGGCTTCCTGTGATGTCATTATTACAGTTTATGCATGTGTCAGTCATTTTTAATTCACCCTTTCAAATGTAATAATTAAGTTCATTGACTGGTACATCTTCAATTTATTCAGTTAAGAAATATATTTTTTTATTTCTTGTCAATATGTATGTTGTAGGATGATATCAAATAAACATTTGATAAATTGTCACCCTTTCTGAAAAACGCAATGTTTTTAAACATCTCCAAGAAGTTACTAAGGGGAGAATGATAATTTACCAGTTAACCAGGTTTACTTGTCTAATCCAACCTTAAATTAGTTACCATAGGTTAGGCTATTGAAACATTTGGGGACATGATAAGAGTACCGTACTTGGATTAAAAAAAAAATATTGGTTTGCCTGTGGTGCGGAAACTAAACACGAGCAATAGCTCTAGTTTCTGTCAAAACCCTAACCATCTTGAAGCTACATTAACTAATTTAAAGAGGCACTGTCAAGCCAAAAATTATAAACTTGCTCATGACGAAATGCAAAAATGACCAATCGAATTAGCAGAGAATGTTTTCCAAGTGTAGTGGAGAAAATGAGACTATTTTGATTAAAGATGGCAAAGATTCGAGTGGATGAAAAATATGACTTTTAAAGGGGCTATGTCACAGTATTGCGCATGTCTGAAATTCGTAACATTGCTGTTTTATTGGCTAAAACAGTTAAAAAGCCCCTCCAGGACCTTAAATTGTAGAATTATGTAATCTTTTTCACGAAAATAAGACCTGTGCCCAAAACTTTGTTTAAGTTCCTCCAACATGGCGGCCATGACGTCACATGCAAATCAAGAATATTTGCGTATTTCCTTTGACTTGATCCATTCCACACGTGTGGTGCGGTCGTTTGTTTATATAGATATCGCTGAAAGTATCTGAAAATAACTTCGTTCCGGCCTGCAACAAAACTCGCCGTGACATAGCCCCTTTAAGAGAGATTGACAGCATATTTAACTGAGTTTCAAGTTTCTAGAATAAGCTTTTGTAATCCACTTCAAGTCTTTGCAATCCTTCCATCAAAAACGTTAGAAAAGCATATCTGGACATTTGCAAGGCATTTTTCTTGAACACGCCCAGGATCATGTTCACATCCACCTCGCAGACATTCGAGTTCCCACATAACTCGCTTCTCACATGTGCGCCTTGCAAACAATAAAAGCGCAGCACTCGCTACGTTTTAGGTATACTAGTTTAATTTTATAGCTCCAAAAGCTGTAACAAAATCTATTTTTGGAGGCGTCTCTGCATGTACAGGGGGCTATCTACAGGGGGGACTATCTATAGGGGGGACTATCTACAGGAGGACTATTTACGGAGGGACTATCTACAGGGGGAAGTATCTACGGGGGAGAGGGGGGAGGGGGCTATCTATAAGGGGATTTAGGATGTTCCTTGAAAATGACAGATATGTGACTTACGGCATGTCCCTGAAATAATTGTTGGAGTTTGTCTTTTTCTCATTACACTAAGTTCTATGAAATAATGTAGATTGTCAAAGTCGCTGGAGCAATGTTCCACCAATAATTGAGGTTATATATTTGTTAATTGTAACCCAACCATCGTTACCCTAATAATATATTGAGGCATACAACTTGTTAATGTCTTGGATTTATTTCTATACTTGCTTCTTGTGAGGTGAACGCTAGATGTACAAACTGTGCCATTATCAGCAGTTAAATCTCAACAGATTTCACGTTATATTTCAATATCCAAGAGGTGCACCTTTAACATTACATTTTTATTTTACCCACATGCCAACAAGTTTGAAAGGGATTCGTGTATATATAGTGAAACTTATCGTTACTTGGTTTCGTGATTTGATCATTTAACTAAAACTGGCGATTATGCTTCAAGTGCTTCGAAGCCGCGGTTACGACGTCGACGTCCGGCCAGGCGGACGTTTTTCAACATTTGTTTCATCTAGAACATTAAAGGAAAAAACAATTTCGAAATTAGATAGTTATGTAAGAGCACATAATTGTAACCAAATACTAATGGTTTTCCCCTTCATATTTCTTGTATTACTTAAACATCAATAACAAGCTAGTCAAAAAGCAAAACAACGACAACAATTAGTGGAAAAGCTAACTGGAATTAATTTAACTATTCAGGAATTAATTTAACTATTCAAGTATTATTATTTTTAAATCCACAAAGACAAACGTTTTCGACTCCGAGCCTCTGAGCACATGGGTGGCGTTTGTGAAAATTTAAGCGACTTTAAAGGTATTCACAACAAACAAACATTCGAGAGCAAACATCGCTTTTCAGTGAAGGTTTCCTTTAACTAGTTTTTGGTCAATGTAATAATGCTGTAACTACAGTGAATAAAATGACTGAGAACCAATGATGTCTTACCATCATTCTTGGCGCTATCCTCGTTCTCCGTCTCTGCTACTTCAGCCTTCTCCTCATTATCTATTGTCAAAAGCGACAGTCAACTATTTAAATGGATGACATAAAGTACAGTGAAACACCGTCGGTATTGCTAAATATCGTTCTATAAAAACAGGTCTCAAACAAGACGTCACGTGATATCTATAACATTTCTACAATACACGGCGTAACAGTCAATCACAACAGGTCGTCAGATTAGGAAAGCCTTTATAGTTTTAATATCCAAGGGTAGAACGTTACTCTGAGGCTCAAACACCAACTAAAATAATCGTTATTTCACAAACGTACTCTTCTCATATTCTTGAAAATTATGATGAATAAATGAAGGGAAGTGAAACCAACCTTCAGAATAGTCATCTTTTTCTGCGATGTCATTTTCATCTTCCTCTGGTTCATCCTCCTCCGCTGTTGTTAAAATAAACAAATAAATAGATATAATGAAATATGAACTGCACGCAATACAACTGTTAGATGTATTTTTTAGTGCAATAAAGTGAATACAGTGTAAGCTAAATGAATAAATCTCTATCATGTAAGAAATTTGAAAAGTACTACGTACGTTTAGTACATTTTTCAAATTCACACGGATTTTCATATGAGGTGATTGGGTTTTATAGATTGACTCCCGCTACATCAATTTTATAGCATGCCCCCAAATCATCAATGAGATACAAGAGACAACAATAAAATGCTGCAGTGAGCGAGGAACAGGTCAAGAGCATATCATGTGTTGAGTTGAACATCAGATGCAGCCGAAGCTGATGAATGCCACACCCCGAAAGCACCACTGTACATTTGACGCACATCTTGGTTCTGCTCTGAGACGCACCTTAATAGAACCCGAATAACCCGTATTATACCAATATAAAGCAGTGACTCTTAACTACACAGAGTAAAACTTTCAATATGGATCATTTGTCTTTCATCTTTTTCTTTCTTTTGAAGCATCGTAACACATAGCTAATTACACACGTTGAGAATCACGCCCAAAGCAGTCGAACTATTTAAAAGAAATCGAAACATTCTCCCGATAACAATGTTTAACTCACCAGGCTCTTCACTCTTAGCTTCTAGGTCTGCTTCAGGCTCGTCAGCAACTGAAGATCTTGGCTGCTCGTCTTCAAAAGTGGGAGCACCTCGTGTAAAGGCAACGAACGCCACGAGAAACACGGCCACAAGCAAGTTTATACGACATCTTGACTTAGTGAACACCTCGCCAGGACTGCTATACAGAGAGCAAGGAGCTTTTGTAGGCTGTTGCGGTATAAATAGATCTATAATGATAATGGATTGGTAACGTGGCAACAAACACAACATTAAAGTGCCTATGAAGTGAAAAAATCGACCCTGTTTTCATTTCATTTTATTAAATTTTAGTCTTCCCTAAGTCATCTTGTGCAATTAAAAATAGATTTGCAGAGCTCTCCAAAATTATTTTTAATTGCACAAGATGAAATAGGGGAAAAACTAACCAGCCTATCTGATGTACTTTCAACCAGTGAGATAATTTTTTTTGTAACGCTCACGCAAAATGAAGTTCGGGGGGGGGGGGGGGGGGGGGGGGGGGGGTTAAGCCGTTTTAAAATTTTGATTTGCCTCTCATTTCCCCCCCCCCCCCCCTGAAAGTTGATCTCAACCAAATTAAGAAGACTCCCTGCAGTTTTCGATGGGTAACATTTTGGTGAAAACCCCATGTCTCTACGACGTTGCTTTCTACCCGTAAAATACATAGCCCTTTTGGTTTTGGCCGCAAAGCATCCTGGGACAGTTTCATTTTCTATTTCCCAGTCCAGAACTGGATTAAATAAAGTTGCAGCTTAAAAATCATAGTTTGGGTACCAAACACCACGAACGCAACATTGCAAATTTGGGGTAAGGTCTGTGAACCTGAGGGGGGAGGGGTGGAAAATAATATACATTTCCTATTAATAACGGTGCCCTCCCCATTAGAAGTGGCTTGAATGAAGTGGTAGCCTGCGTTTCGGCTCTGGAGTATTGGAGCACAGCGAGCGGAGATAAGGGGTATTGGGGCGAGAGAGAAAAGAGGGCGGGAGGGAGTGGGCAGGAGAGGAAGAGAGAATCATATAAATAATACAATCATTAAATAAATAATTAAATAATTAATGTTTGGTAGGTAGCGAATAGTTAATGAAATAAAAACCAGCCTATCTTATGTAGTTTCGCCCAACTAGAACAAATTTTTGATGTATTACTCGCGCAAATGAAGTTCAGGGGGGTTAAGCCGTTTTGAATTTTTGTTTTCGCTATAATTTCTCCCCCTGAACTTTAATGTCAACCAAATTAAGAGGAACCCCTGCAGTTTTAATTTCTATGGGTAACATTTTAGTGAAATCCCCATATCTCTACAACGTTGCTCTCTACCCGTAAAATCCATCGCCCTTTTGATATTGTCCGCAAAGCATGCTGGGACAGTTTCATTTTCTATTTCGCAGTCGACGACTGGATTGAATGAAGTTTCAGCGTTAAAATCTTAGTTTGGTACTAAACGCGACAAACACAATGTATATTGGTTCCAAATTTGGGGTAAGATCTATGAACCTTGCAAAACTGAGGTAGGAGAGGTGTAAAATTATAGTCTTTTCCTGTTAATAACAGTACCCTCCCCATTTAGAAGTGGCTTGAATGAAGTGGCAACTTTAAAATCATAGTTTTGGTACTAAACATGATGAACCCAACATATTGTTTGCAAATTTTTGGGGAAATCTGTGAGCCTTACAAAAATGACGGGGGAGGGGTGGAAAAGCATATGTGTTCCCTGTTAATAGTGGTACCCTCCCCCTTTAAAACGGGATTGAATAAAGTTGCAGCATCAAAATCATAGTTTTGATACTAAACACGACTAATACAACATATCGTTTGCGAATTTTGTGTAAGATCTGCCGAGCCTTAAAAAATGGGGAGGGGGTGAAAACCATTGTATGATTGTCGTTAGCGGTATCCACTTGTTCCTAACGATAATCATAGAAATAATACGATCATTAAATAATTAATTAATGTTTGTTATATAGCAAATAGTTTAAGGAATAAAAACCAGCCTATCTTATGTAATTTCAAGCAGCTAGAAGAAATTGTTGGGAGAATACTAGCGCAAATGAGGTTCAGGGGCCGTTAAGCCGTTTTCAAATTTTGTTTTGTTTTGCTTGTCATTTCCTCCCCTGAAAGTTGATGTCAACCAAATTAAGAAGACCCCCTGAAGTTTTCTATGGCTAACATTTTAGTGAAAACCCCATGTTTCTACGATGTTTGTTTCTACCCGTAAAAAATCCATCGCCCCTTTCGTTTTGGCCGCTAAGCATGCTGGGACAGTGCGATTTTCTATTTCCCAGTCCAGAATAGGATTAAATAAAGTTGCAGCGTTACAATCATGGTTTTGGTACTAAGCACGACGAACACAACATGTTGTTTTCAAATTTGGGGTAAGATATGCGAACCTTGCAAAACTGAGGGGGGAAGGGTGGAAAATGGTATGCATTTCCTGTGAATAACGGTGCCCTTCCCATTAAGTGTCTTGAATGAAGTTGCAGCTTTAAAGTCTTAGTTTCGGTACTAAACACGTTAAACAAAACGTATTGTTTGCAAAATTTGGATAAGATCTGCGAACCTTGCAAAACTGAGGGGAGGTGTGGAGAATCATATGCATTTCCTGTTAATAATGACGGTGCACTCTCCCATTAGATTTGGCTTGAATGAAGTTCCAGCTTAAAAGTCATGGTTTTGGTACTTAGCACAACGAACACAACTTGGTGGTTGCAAATTTGGGGTAAGATCTACCATCCTCGTAAAGCTGAGCTGGGAGGGGGTGGAAAAGCACATGTGTTCTTTGTTAATAGTGGTACCCTCCCCCTTTAGAAAGGGATTGAATGAAGTTGCAACATCAAAATCATAGTTTTGGTACTAAACATGACTAATACAACATATCATTTGCGAATTGTGTGTAAGATCTGCGAAGCCTACAAAAATTGGGGGGGGGGGGGGGTGAAAACCATTGTATGATTATCGTTGGCGGTATAAACTTGTTCCTAACGATAAGTATAGGTAATCAAATGGGGACGAGTGAAATTAATTAGGAATAAATTTCACGCGTGCTTGTCAAACTCGCAGTAATTTCCCGAGCCGCTTCGGTAGATTTTGACAAACACAAGTGAAATTTATACCTAATTTGACGAGTCAATATTTGATTACGAAGTCCAAGGACTACGGCAAAGCTGACACAACGTAGGATTTTATATTGAATATTACAATTATTTCTGCTGGCCAAACCAGCCTTATTCAGGAACTATATAGATGTTACAAGTGAAGAGCTCTAAGGTAAGAAGATCTAGAAATGTGGTAAATTTAGCAACCAGCAGGATTTTCGTCCACGGTTCTTTGCCGTTTCTCAAGTTTCTCAATATTTGATTACCCGTTAATATTATGGAGGGCAAATTATGATCCAGAAAACCATTATTTTAAGCGCGCGCAGGCGGCGTTTGAAATTTCACATCTGAAATTACAAATTACGCGTGAAATTTCAAGTTGAAATTAGGGATTAATCTGTCCTCTATGGTATTATCATAGAAATAATACAATCATTGAATAATTAAATAATTAATTAATCTTCGTTATCTACGGCATAGTTAAGGGAATGAAAACCAGCCTATCCTATGTAGTTTCGCCCAACTAGAACACATTTTTGATGTATTACTCGCGCCAATGAAGTTCAGGGGGGTTAAGGTGGTTTTTCTCGTTTTTTTTTGCTTGGCCGAGCGGGGCCTGGGAAACTGTTTAAAGTAAGTTCTGTGGTTCTGTGTTGAACTTGAAAACTTACAAACCAATCAATTTTGTCATGAATGAGATTCTCGAGACATTTTTTCGAAAACAAATGGGTATGCTATTTCCTGGGGGGTGGGGTAGGGAATATTTGTAATTGGTGAATGGGGTGGGGTAGGGAATATTTGTAATTGGTGAATTGTTCTGGTATGTTGCTTAGGTGAAATACTTAACCAGCCTATCTGTTGTACTTTTCATCCTGTGAGATAATTTTTTTTGTATTTAAAATTCGCGCAAATGAAGTTCAGGGGGGTTAAGCCGTTTTGAAATTTTGTTTTGCCTGTCATCCCCCCCCCCCCCCCCCCGCCCCTCCCTGGAAGTTGATCTCAACCAAATGAAGAAGACCCCCGTGCAGTTTTCGATGGGTAACATTTTTCGTGAAAACCCCATGTATCTACGATGTTTCCTTTCTATCCGTAAAAATCCATCGCCCTTTCCGTTTTGGACGCAAAGCATGCTGGGACAGTTTAACTTTTCTATTTCCCTGTCCAGAACTTGATTAAATAAAGTTTTCAGCGTTCAAATTATAGTTTTGGTACTAAACACGACGAAAATAACGTATTGTTTGCAAATTTGAGGTAAGATATGCGAACCTTGCAAAACTGGGGGGAGAGGGGTGGAGAAAATCATATGCATTTCCTGTTAATAACGGTGCCGCTCCCCATTAAATGTCTTGAATGAAGTTGCAGCTTTAACATCTTAGTTTCGGTACTAAACACGACGAACGTAACATATTGTTGAGATCATATCGGGTTGAGAGCAAACAAATAAGGTGGTCCATTTATTACTTAATACCTTAAAACCTTCATTTCTTACATATCCAGTCACGAATATATCGGGTTGATAGCAAACAACTTTCGTGTCCATCTATTAATGTCTCCCACATGGAAGATTGAAGCCTCCAATTTCAGCTATATAAAGCGCCGCGCTGAAGGTGATATAATATGAGAAACCTCATACGGGTGGACCGGTATGGGTGGTCTGTTCCCAAATCCTAACAGCGCCCGTGAGAGTGTAGGGGGAGCAGAGATGGCATCTCATTTTGCTTCTGTACACTTCGCTATTAATTTTCGCTTTATCCTATGTTTATAACTAGATTAATCAGAACGCAGGTTGAAGTTGTATTGGATTATTGTGGTTGGATTATCGTTAGCGGTATCCACTTGTGTAATATAATAGATATACATGAAATGAATAATAACAACAGATAAACGCAATTGATGTTTTCTGAAGTAGATTTTCCCGTAGAACTCGAATTTGTTTATTATTTTGGGCAAAAGGTGAAATCTAGGGGGTGCAGCCGACATATTTTCTAGCCCTATTTTCATTAAATCGTGTAAAATTTTCAGTATCATTTGATTATCGTTAGCGGTGCCCAATTAATATAAATATCCACTTGAAGATTAATTTGTGTTGGTGTCTTAAAAATTCAAATGGCCACTGGTGTTTTGCGTGTTTGATTATCGTTAGCGGTACCCACTTGTGTAATATAATAGATATAATAAAATTAATAAGAACAACGGAAAGTAAAACGCAATTGATGTTTTCTGAAGTAGGTTTTGCCAGAGAGTACGAATTTGGTGTAATATAATATATATAATAAAAACACTTGTCCTATAGGGAAAACAACAAGTTCTTCGAATCCTATTTAACAGAGATATACATGTATTTACTTCTGAAGTATTTGATGCAAATAATTATTTTGAGTCAATTCACCCTTTAGCTTGTCGCTTTTTCTTCGCTTACTCTTGAGAACCTTAATTCTTGAAGTGAAATAAAAGGCCTGAACTGTCCCTATTTATGCCCTTGATTTATTAATGACATTCCCTTGCCATGGTTAGCCAATGCTTTGTCTGGAATGTCATTCAAGTGACTTGAACAAGGCGATGCCAGAGACACGAAAGCTTTTTCTAACACTTGCATGTATCATTTCCTCTCACGATGAACTTGAAAACAAGCCATGAGAGTATCTTTAATCTGTATAAATATCGACCAGCTTTGAAGCAGACTATATCGAGAGACTAGACTGTATATCTCGAAAAGATGTATCTCCTGGCAAGCTGAAATTAAGTAAATTCGCAAAACATTAACAACGAAGAAAAGGCTGAATGATACGGTAATGGATAAATTATATGAAATTATTATTACCATATAATCAGCCTTTCTTCGTTGTTATTGTTTACACATTTTCGCTGATTAGATCCCTTCAAGGTGATCCGATATTATATACCCTCGTCCGTTGGTCCCTGCAGCTTTACAATATTCTGCAAAACATTGGTTGCTTGGATATAGATCATGTTACCCGACTGGGAATCACAATATAATTTAGCCTTAAGAAGTATTTAGCTTCTGCACGCAAACTTATTATCAACACTGGCTTAGTAACAAACAATATATTTTTCTTTTTATCTTATCATACTTGAAATAAATTTATGAAAAATATTTAAAGCAGCCCTAATCTCCCCCATCGGTTAGCATTTTTAACATTTGTCCCACTTTTATATTACCCGACGTACTGTCAGTTGACAGTTAAAATTTTGGCCATTTGTCAGTTAGCCCCAGTTAATCATTACTAGAGAAAATTTACAATGTTTGACCCACAAAAAACCAAATTTGTCAGTTTTCAGTTATTTTTAAGGCGTTTGTCAGCCTTCAGTTAACCCCATTCAGACCCTCTACTTGGTCAGTCTTTGGCGAGCATTTTGTGTATTCAAAGCTTGAATTCGCTGTATTTTCCGCGTGATTTTGCGTGCACAAACGCAAATCTCTCTTTCCTGATCGGCTATCAAACGTTGCACTGATTGGCGCATGCGCTTGCTATCTCATGTGGTCAATGCACGGTAACAAGGTAGAATCAATATGGACCAGCCTTCTGGAATATTGCTTTATCTCGAAAAGATCTATCCATCTCACGGTCAGTTGATATTAAGAACATTCGTGACACACTGGTTTCTTGGATGATATTGAGAAATATTGCTGTCTGAGAATCGTATGCAAGATTATTGTGAAAAACAAGCTTTCGAAG